>UZAF01018038.1:0-13795 GCA_900617895.1 Haemonchus placei | reverse complement strand
TGCCTCCAAGTTTTATCACTTGAAACGGACATATTGACATAGCAAATTGATTAAAGGTCGTTTCTTGTTATGCCGGAAAGGTTTGATTAGAAAGAGAGGTCTTGTTCATGTCCTTGCGAGATTCTTTGTAGGGCAAATCAATTTCATAAATGAATGCTATCATAAACAAGTGCTATAATTTTTGCATTAAAGATGGGCCTTTTTTGGCCCATTGTATACACAATTCATCCTCTCGCTAATGACTACTATGTCAGTTTTATAATCAATCATGTTCGACTCTCACTTAGTCTTGGAATGGTGTTTTGATTTTGCCAAGGTTTTGAGTTTTTATTAGGCGAATGTTTCGTCCAGTCACCTTCGTCAGGGACTGGAAGCCAAGAACATTTGGGATTCATCCTGATTGAACGATGTTCAAACCTCAACTTAGTTCAAGTGTGGTCTATAGATATCTAGAAAAGTCTTACAAATCACAATGGGTAACCCACCTTAGATGTCCAAAAGAAGACCTTTGCCCCTCTTNCCCCCCCCCCCCCCCGCCCCCACCCTTATGGAATTGCATATTTAAACCTTACCTTTTGCAGCAAGTGGACTACGAGTGTCCTGACTCCTGGCTTGACGCCGGTGGCAACTGGAAACCACACAGGTCGAGGAACGGTTCAAGCTCGTTAACTACGGCAGAACAATCATCTTTCTGATTCATTTTTGGATTTTTCGTGCTGATCCAAAAGGCTTCAAAAGTTTTCGCACGGGGTCGTGGGTTCCTTCCATCAAGATCCTGATTGGTACCTCAAATTCTACGTCTTCGTGGCGGTGCCTTCTATTATCTTCGGGGGTGTTTTAGGCCTTAATCTCTACAGACCAGCTAGGTGGTTTTTAACGCTGCATATCAGAGGTCTCCTTTCTACCGTCTACCTTTATGTTAATTTCAGCAGAGCTTGCATGTGCTTAAATAGATCACACCTGACGCTGCAGATACCCTCTCATCGTTGGGACCAAAGGCACAATGGGGAGGGGGTAATGCAGAAACGATCATGGAGACAGGATCAGTCTCTGCCTTAGATTTTAGCAGGAACTTCAACCATCGTATCATCGGGGCCACGCTTACGCAACACGGTCTCGCGACGAGGTGGTCTGCCAAAGCACTGTTCTCTCGGTGGATACCCATTAGAGATAGTTTCTTTTCTAACAGGCCTCATCGGGCGGTCCAGAGCGCGTGGAATCCGCGGAGAACCTTTCTAGATATTCATAGGCACCACTTGAACTGTGCTGAAGTCTGAACGTCGTTCGATCAGAATGAATCCCAAATGTTCTTTTTGGCTTCCAGGCTCTGACGAAGGGGACTGCCCGAGACTAGCCTAGTAAAAATTGTAACTTCTTGGTGGTGCTTGTGTATATGCATGTTTGTCGCAAAACTGATATTAGTAGAAACTGTCCATGGAGAGTTTCGGCTGAATATGGGTCAAGTTGGGCAGAAGTCATGGGTAATATAAGAGTCATAAAACGCACAAGCCAGCCCGAGCTAAGACTGGGGGCCAAATATGCACCGAATGGTGTTGCCGAACAAGGGATAAAAAGAAAAATTCTCTGTGGTTAATCTATCCTGTTCTTGGATGTGACCTCGTACTTGACCTCCAGCCAGAATCATAGTTGCGATTCGAATTGCGTATGTGACTTGTACATCGACTCAGGGTGGTCAATTAATGTGCAAGTCAGTACGTTCATCCTACCACAGGACTCTGATACCAACTGACCGACTCCAAAGGGGTGGAAGGTTCGGATGACTTAGACGAGTAACGATCTGGGATTCGGTCCCCAAGCTATACGTGTGCGATAGTACGCTAATTGTCTTATTCCACATCCGCCTTGACCAGCCCTATCCAGAAAATAACTGACAAACAGTATTTCAAAGGATAATTTAGAGCCGTGTTAGTTATGGGCGGAGCATTGGTAAATGTTGGAATTACTTGCCGGAACTGGACAGCTAGATTTTAAGACAGCCTAGAAACCAGAAAGTAGTAGAGGCAAGCAAGGTGTTCGGCGTGCTTGGCATGTTCAGATTGGGTGAGAGCCTCGCCTACGATGAGTGGGGCATGCTGTAAACTGGAAAGTGCTTACTATAATGTTAGAGTTTGCTAAAAACAGGATTGGGACTACCAGGGGCAGAGTAGCCGAATGTTCATTTATTCGGAGTGTTTGCTAAAGCGGATGAAGCTTAAATAAAAAGCTCTCATTATCCGAAAAAAGTTTGTAGGCTATCAGCGTATCGCATAAGAACCAGCAGAGTAAGGGCCCGACGATATTGGTTGGGGGAATGCGCACTCAGCTAGAGGGGCCAATTTCGATACATGTGTTTAACCTTCCGTTCAAAACGTACTGGGATGTAGAAAAACGAATATAGGGTAGCAAAAGAAGAGGGTTTCAATACTTATGCTAGGGGATGTATGCACCGAGTTTTGAGCGGAGCCAACAATAATTCTAGCAATGAGGCATGGCATGTCGTCAGAGAGTAAGTGTTAACGCTTGTACATACGATAAATGTTGTTTACTTGGTTCTGAATTACTTGAAGGTAGTGAGAAATATTCCATCTCGAGGCTTCATGTATTGTACGCCGCTCCATCCAGAGAATACAATTACGGAATTGAAATCGTACCAGAGCTACTCTACAGGCTGCCGATGTCGCTGCCTTTGCTTTGGCTTCCGATATCCCGGCTAGTGTTGATTAATATATCTCGATTATAATGCATATTTGCAAGATATCTTATTAGGATGGGTAAATATCTCTGCTGTAAAGCATTGCTGTTTAGCATAATAACCTATTTTTATTTTTGTGTGTTCCTTGGGTGTAGGTTGCTTGGCATGATAGGTCATAAGGTTACAGCCTAAGTCCAGTGTTAGAGTGCTTGCAATTACAGTGAGGCCATTTTTGCGGTTCGCTTACTTTATCATTCTACTCCATCCCACTGTGACACTGTCATCGCTTTCGAGCCCCCTCAATCACTTCATAATTTTGGCTCTTTATATGTTGCAGTGCCCATTTTGCAAACAGCTTCTGTTAATAAAATCATTTAGTAACCCGACGCATAGGTGTGCTATTTATTGAGTAAAGGTAGAAAGGGATTTCCAGATGAGCGAACTTGATGAAATGCAAAACGAGAAGAGAAAGCAGCTCTTGGAAAAGGAACGCATTACAATGCAAGAACACGAAAAGAAATACTACAGCATGAGGGAACAGTGGCAAGCAGATTTAGCCCCGCGAAAATTGGTAGGAGCTTCTTAACATTATTCAATTTGCTTGTTCTTGTTCATGCCGGAGCACATTGCCTACCGCTTCTTTATTTTTATGTCATCATCTTTTTATCAACCTGTTTAATCCAATCCGTAATCATCGAAAAAAGGTGCTGAAATCAAGTGTAGTAGATGGAATTTAATGCTCATAGTGTTGATATTGATATATTGTTGCACCATGGAAGAATAAGTGGTTGTTGACTGGTGTCTTGATCGAGCGTATCTAGTGTAAGTTGGTATTATGGTTTCCCTGTCAGCTCATTTTCAGCACGTGGAGATCAAAGTGTAGCTGTTTGGTTGCAAAATGATATTTGGTCCGTGACATCTACTACAGCTCCCTCTTTAAAATAATTTGAAACGAAGTTCGTTAATCTCATATTTAGGTGTTGGAAAGCAGATTCCAAGATGAAATGGAGACGCAAGAACGTTTCTACGGGATTTCTCTCAGTGGAGATATAGCTTCGACGCCACTTTTGCCTGATTCCATCCGCTGATTCTTTTCAATAGTCGTGCTTTCTTCCCTATTCATCAGAGCTTACGGTAACAGATTCCATTTAATGCAGCTATTCATTGTCCTCAGGGCTCAGAGCTTTGCACCACTTCTGCCGTCACTTGTTACTGTACGTGGTACCAAAAAGGTGCTAGCATTCGGTATGACTATGAATTATTTGTCATGAAAAAAGGGATACGTCTTGTAGCTCGAATTATGGACAAATCAAGAAACGAGTCTTGTTGCGAAATGTTCCAATTGATTACGGTTATTGTCTAAGTAGGGCTGATATCGCTACACCAATTGAGTCATAAACGACACGTAATGGTTTATTTGTAATAACATATAGAAAGGATATCGCGACGTCGTTCTCCATTTCCAGTATCATGAATCATTAACTTTTGTTTTGTGCAGTAAACCATGTCCTTTAGGTGTTCCGATGGAGAAAAGTCTGAGTGAAGGGTCTGCCTGAACACATAGAGCAATTGTAAGGTCTTGACGCAACTTGTTCAAACACCTTCCAATTCCTACGAGAGCCCATTCGAGTGCTCTTCTTGTACATCTGTCGTCATCCCATCTCATTATATGACTGACCCACCGAAATTCGGCGTTTTTCATGTATTACACCGGATTGCGAATACGAGACATTTTGGCGCATATCGGAGCTGCGGAGTTCATTTCGATAATGAGTAAGCCGGTTGAACCGCGAAAGACATCGCTTGAGTGCTCTGTGACTGATGCTCAAAGCCCTTGACATGGATGCACTGGTCACCCAAGTCTCCGACCCGTAACAAAGCGCAGGAAGCAAGCATGTGGAATCGAACCTGCTAACGCAAAGCCCCGGATCATCCAGATGGATGGTGACTTCTTCTAGAGATCCGAAGGCTGCCTACGCTGCTTTCAGTCGTCTTAACAGTTCTTCCTTCATGCCGTTCTCCATATTCATGGTCGCCCGAAATAAACTTAAGACGGGGTCTCCTTGATCGGTGTGCCATCGGTGTTCATTTAACCTTCCTCAGTGTAAGCATTGTTCTTGAATTGTGTATTTGTTTGGTTGATCCGCAGCCCTACCTTTGACAGCTCGGCAAAATATTGTCGCCTTGTCTCACACCCTTCCCTCTGGGGATGGCAAAAGGTCGTGGGAACAGTTTCATAGTCGCAGACAGCTGGTGTTCCCACTATCCTACTGGTCCCTCTCCCTTGATCTACCGGTACTCACAGAACCGCATTCATTTCGACGCTGTCAAAAGCTTTGTCATAGTCAAAAAAGGTATGCACAAGAGACATTCGTATTCGCGGGTTGGAATGATCTTCATGAACAGCTTGTAAAGCGCACTCAACTAGCTTATTAGGCCGTAGTTGCGAATATCATATCGGTCTCTCTTCTTGTGAAGAATGACCGTTCACGAGTTCTCTCACTGGTTGGGAGTTCTCTGCAAGTAGGATTTCATGTGAGTTGCGAGAAACGCATGAAGTTCATAGCCGCTTGCTTAGAGTAGGTCGACTGAGATCTTGTCGGGGTCTGGACTAGTGCCTCTTTTCATGCTTGCAATCGCAACTCTCCTCCGAAAGAAGGATCTGAGGTGCTGTTCCGCCAGTGGGGATTTTTGGTGCTCGCACGTGTGTCGTGGATCGGTACAGGTTGGTGTAAAACCTCCAGGTAATTTCCTTCATCTCGAATCTCGATGTTGTAATAGCTCCGTCGAGCTTCTTTAAACATGAGAGTGGAATACTGTGGTCCTGAAGATCTCAATGGTTTTTTCTCATACTAGTTCTGTTCAAAGCTGCCTCCAGTAGTCTCCTCTCCCTGTATAACTGAAGGTCGCCGCACTGCTCGTCTGCAACTAATATTTGCTAGCAGCATTTGAAAATGTGAAGCGTTTTGATCAAGCCTCAAGTCTCTTCCTGGCCTGAACAGATTCTTCGTCGCGTCTGAAATGCGAGCGGAGGAATCCATTCGAGGATTCTTGGCCTGTTCAGCAAAGTAGGGAGACCCCGAACTAGCGCGTCGTAGTCTTCGGTCGGATCATCCATGACCTGCCAGTCATATCGGGACAAGGCGTCTTTCAGAACATCTTCGTCGTTTACAACATGCTAAGAGCTTCTCGCGCTATGTTGAGAGATCTTTTCCAGCTTTTGACTGAATCTGATTTTAGCGCGAAGGAGCCAGTGATCAAACCATTGCAGAAAGGGGTACCACATCTAATAAACACCAGTTTCTCTTCGTTAGTATATGGTCCAGTTCAGCATGAGTTGTATCGTTTGGTGACTTTCATGTCCAGCGGCAATGATCCTTCTTCTGGAAGGAAGAGTTGTCATGGAACAGTCTAACCGCGGACAGAAGTCCAGCTAGACGCTTCCTGTTTTCGTTCCTAACCCATATCGGGCTTTCCAATCCTGTACTCCTCCTCTTGGGCTCCGCCAAACGTAGCGTAGAAATCTTTAACAACGGACTTGCAGAAGAATTTTTCGTTTTGCATATCTCCTCAACTTGATCGTAAAATGCATCGAGCTCTACTTGGTCATCTGTGGAGTGTGAAGAATCGCAATTGACGATAGAAATGGTTTTGAGGTGCGCACGTCGTAGGAGTAGGATGTCAAGCGGGGATACAGGGCCTCATAAAAATCGACGAGACGGATGACAGATAGGGGTACGACAAAACCAACGCCGCCGACCTTTCGCGATAAAAGTTCTCCACCGCGCTTCCATCATTCATTCGTCGCACTCGGTCCTTTTGCTCTTGGTTTTTTGCAGCGCAATCACATGATACTTGCTTGATGTGTCTAGTCGCCTCGAGGAACTCATAAAGAGGGCTGTTGGAGGAGACTCTTTCGCGCTGTAGGTATAAAGTAGCGAACAGCCTCCATGTCGCGATGAATCGGAGCTGTCGTAGATCGAAGTACAAGGCGCTCTGCGCAACCCGAGATTTCCTCGCCTTTCACCGATCGCCACCCCCTGACGCAGGTGGACCCATTGTGCGGGATAGGGAAGCTGTTTCATTGCTGTATTAGCAAGCTCGCTCCCTGGAGTCTCAACACGGCCTTGCCTGGGCCAGTGTTGAGTCTTCACCGTCGTGGTTATAGCAACTGTGCATGGAGACGTGCCGTTGAACTATCAGTTTTGTATATAAATATCCATTCATTTATATAAATTTGATGAAGAAAAATGATGAAGACTCCAACGCAAAAATTCGTCGAGCAGTAGAAAACGTGGGCGAGAGGTTTCGAATCATACAAGCCGATATCTGATGGTAGTGTCGGAAGCATGTGACAGAACGGCAGGACGCCTCATCTTTGGTAGGAGAATTTCCCACGAACGAGTCCTGATCCTTAATCCGGAACGCGATGACACAGTAACGTACTGTGGCTTGCTGTGCGCAACTTAACGCGTGAAGAACGAATCCAACCGCGGCCTCGGGCGGACGGAGATGGGGGACTCAAGCAAGAAGGCTGCCATCCCTTTAGTTCCTCGCGCATCTCACTAACCACAGCTTCGAACGCGAAGCGGCAAGTCGGTCAAGATAAGCTCCTGCATGGCTTCTGAACACCAGAACTTCGCACTTAAGCACGTCATGAAATACTAAAAACTGAAAAAAAAACAGAATTACTATTCTTTTAAAAAGCCAAAATCAATTCAAGCCGGACATGCCTACAAGCCTCCTGTTTCACACTCCCACCACGTTGAGGTGGTAGACCATCGAGCTAGTAATTCTTATCATATGCGACAGCGCGCTTCAATCATGTCTGGCGTGTGGGACCGGTCCTGCTTTTCGCGACGTGCAGCTGTGGCTCGCCAGCGAGCCACACAGTCCCAGGAGCAACCAAATTTTTACGCGCCCCTTCCGTGCGATCCGTAGAGGTGCCATAGAAGAAGTGGTAGGCCATCCACAAAACATACGTCCACGTTATGACATCCACTGTTGTTTTGTCGCGTTCTACAGGAAGTAGAAACAGCTATCAAATCATCTCTGAACCTTCGTGAAGTATAGGATCCAGACCCCCACAAAATATCATAAAAGTTTATAAGGATTAACTTTAACTTTCTACGCATAATGCCAGTCGAGTTTTCAAGAGATGCCGAGAAGGTCTTGCAACAGGCGCGAGAAAAATTTAGTTTTATGTGTTACCCCAAACTACTACACCAAGTATGGGTAGTAACCAGTCATAGAAGTTGATTTTGCTACTTCCAATAATGTCCTTACATGAATTCTTTTTTATCGCGTCCCTATTGCTGGAAGTGAACGATTCTTAGATCACATCGCCTAAAAATTCTCTAGATTGCTGTAGAGCAGCTCATATATGAGGGCGTCAAAAAAATACGGAAAGTATAATAGACAATGTAAAAAACCCTGGCCAGACGACGGACCGTCCCAGGACCACGCGGTCGTCGATGGGTAATGCGCAGCTTTGTTTGGAGAATGACGTCATCATTTTGAACATTGCAAGAATTAGCCTTCTGTAGTTGAGGCCTCTAAATTTAAATCCATGTTCATAAATAATGTTATTGCTGTCATCAAAAGTATCAGAACATTTTGAGAAACCTCGTAGTTACGGAAAGGTTGTCCTACAAGTACGCTGTTGATAGGTTCTCGGTATGAGTTGATTGTGGCAAAGATCGCTGTTGTTGGTTGCATTGCTGCAGTTCCATAATGTGCGCAAATGATCAGATTGATTATAATGCAACGATTATGTTCTGTATGTTCTAGTTCCTTATCACACTGATTTCTGTGGTATCATCATGTAAATGTATTGGATTTGTCGAGTTTTTTGAAACTGGCTTCCATATGCACGCCTTATTCACCACCTGTATAGTCTGACGATTGCAGTATACGTGTATTGCTAGCCTCGATATCTTACTCAACCACTACAACGGTATACGTAGATGGTCAGGTTACAGAGTGATCGATCTTCCTTATTGTTACCTACTTGCAGAGTGTTTCATTAATCCTCGAATCATATAAAGTCTGTGGACTAAGAGAATACTGTGTGATTTGCTGATGACCGCTCATGGTATTAGCACAGTTAAGTGCACGTCGTGCAGTGACTAGCGCAGGAATCATATACATCAAGTTCAAGTCATAAATGGGTACTTCATTCCTAGTACTGCCTCGAGCCCGAAAAAAGTAAAACTGAGCAGCGGGCATCTAGTCATAGTGAGAGACTCGCCTTCAGCGAGTGAGGATTAGGAATTATTTGTGTGTTGTTGAGATATGCTGGATATCCGCCCACTCACTCGGCCTCTATTCTTGGATCCAGAATCACCCAAAGATGCGGAAAGAATTTTGAAGGGTAAATAACAGGGCTCAAGTGGTAGGGATAAGCAAGGTGTTCAGCGTGGTTGACATATTTGATCGGAGTGGAAGTCCCGCGTACGAGAGTGGAGCATGCTGTCAACTGGGAGGTGCTTAATGCATAGTTAGGGTTTACTCAAAACTAGATTGGGGTTATCAACGGAGGAGAAGCCGAATGTTCGTCTACTCAGGGTGTGTGCCGAAGCGTATGAAAGTTAAAGGCACAGTTCACATCAAAATGGTTCCTGAGATTTCTCTCTAAGGTGAACCTGTGACACCCAAAGATGGTCTAAGGAATGGGATAGAAAAAGTCAGGATAGGGCGTAGTAAGAGCCTCTAAAATCGGCTTAGCCGAAGTACACACCCAAAGCGGACGAGTTCTCAAATGTTGTAGAAGCTGTAGAGGTTGCACCATTCGCACTGGAACCTACACCTTGCGCGCGGGCAACGTATTGCAGGCAGCTGTATGCAATAGTGCGCGCGTTCGAACACCTCGTCCAATTACCCTTTCCATGCAGCTTTTTTCGTAACAATCTTGTCCAATCCTTAATTTTAATCCTTTTTCGAAGCCTATTTTCCTCGAAATACGCCAAAAATCCTGTCCAACCCCTGATTTTTATTCTTTTTCGGAGTCCATGTTCCTCTAAACACGCAGAATTTCGTGTTTTCTTTGCCTTTTGCGCATTCTGAATTTACGATAATTGTTCCCTATTCACGATTATATCGGGTTATGAAGATTATGACGATAAATAGACGAGAAGATGGAGAGTAGTGCGATGGAGGCGAAGAAAATCATGTTTTCGAGAGAAGTCCTTCACCCTGAGCGGGATTGTGGGACGCAAGTTCTGTGTTGCCTCAGTTTTCGCTACCACCGTCGGTTGCTTATTGAGTAGCAGTATCGTGGGGCCGGTGCACTTCTTGTGTGCGAACTCAGAGACTTATTGTTAGTCACAATAATTCTGAGTTAAAGAGAAAAGGAAGCAAAATATAAGAGAAGGTGGAGAACAGTGCGATGGAGACGTAGAAAGCATGAAAATAGGTGTTTATAAAGAGATAAAAGACTTCAAAGCCGTCATCAAAAACGAAGCAGGATGAGAACACGACCAAAAACTTACGTAAAAGGGGTGTTTGCACGAGCTATACAATGTGTACCATTGCGTACAACTGCTAAGAGCATTAAGCTAAAATGTCTTCCAAAGTTCATTCATTCATTCAATACACTTTAAGTTACTAGCATTCAGCAAAATCACGATTAACAACAAAAATAATTCACTTTTCTCATTCTCGTAAAGTAGAAAACCAGAAAAAATGACCGCAGCAACAAAGAAAATGAAAGTAAAACATCCCCTCATCACTCGGCTATCAACGGTTGCATGCTGTACGTGTGGGTCCTGGTGTGCAAACTACATCGCCTCGACACTCGTCTGAAGTCTTTCATCGGTCGATGAGTGTGAACGTAGAGGAGCCGATAATGGGGTACATGTTATGCCCTCTATTGAGTTTTTCGTCCCGACAGCGTCATTTTCTTTGGAGGCCACTGGGTAATGCTAGGAAGAAATCGTAGGAACCATGGTTATCAGGAACTGTGCCTTAGATCCAAAAATATTACGAAGCGTGCCTTTAAATGAAAAGTTAACAATTCTATCCGAAAAAGCTGTAGGCTGTCGAAATATCGCATATGAACGGGCAAGTAAGACCAGACAAAGATGGGGAAGTATGTTTAGAGTCTGACACAAAGTCACAGTCGGGGCATGAAGGTGGACATTGTTCACTCGGTCCTGGATTACTTGGAGGTGCATGGGAAATTTTAACACGAACTTTCGTACGTCATACCCCGCTCAATTCAGGGAATCTAACTACGGAATTTGAAACATCACAGAGCTATATTGAAAGCTGTCGATGTCACTACCGCTTTGCTTTCGATATCCCGGCTAGTGTTGATTAATATAATATCTCAATGATAATGCAATTCTGTGAGATAATTATTGAAGTCGCTCCGTAAATAGCTCTGCAAAAAACATTGGTTTTCAGCATGATGCCCTATTTTTATTCACTTGTGTTCCCTGGATGTAGATTGCTCAGCATGATAGTAAGTCATTAGATTACAATCAAAATCCAGTGTTTGGCGCTGTCTATGATTGGTTGTTTTTGCGAGCTTTCAACTTCTGTTAAAAATCATTTGTAAGTTGAGTCTATAAGACACCACGTGAAAGCTTAGCAAGTTGTTAAGGTACTCATATGCACCAAACGCATATAGAGACAGTGATACAAATGAAGCAATTTGATGGCAGTTTGTAGTAGCAATGCACGAGAGCTTGTGTCGGAGGCATGCATCGAAAATCTGATCGGATCGCCCGGTTAACGCAGGGCTCTCCTCGTTCCCGTGTGAAACTGGTCTGCTGTCTACACCCTCCAAAACTTGGACGCTTCGGTGCAGAACAGGAATTATAAATTTCCGGCCAAACACACAGACTTCATGGGCGCCTTGCCACTCATGAGCGAAATCCTGCTCAACTAATTTGTGTTTGAGTCACTTTGTCCATTCTCTCTACGCCTCTCCCAATTAAGGGGAGCCTAGTTTGCCACCTGCCATCAGTGTTTCCATTCTGCCGCCTGTACTCCTACCGTCCTGGATGCTCAGGGTCCACGGGATGAGATGGTATGAGTTTCCAGTCAAAGATACACCGACACACACCATTACACACACAGGCCTATCATCACTTCCCTTTTCTTCTCGAAAAAAAAAATTAGTAGTAGCTTTATATCGAGTAGCACAAATCGGGACTGGTCGATATCGGCTGCCATTATCGATCGCTGCGTTTACAGCTATATTCCTTCAACGTCTCTTCAACGCCCTCGGAGTTGGAACTTTGCACCGCTCAAGGGAACAAAGCGGCCATTGATCGGTTATTTACACAACAGACAGGCATAGCGAATCGGTATATCGCTCAACATCCCCACAGCGCAAATCCAATCTTATCACATCTGGTAAGGAGTAAAGCTGTGAATTGACGGTGCATAATGTAGAAAGCTTCTGAACAGAATGGTCGGCTTCGGACTCTTCACTCTCCACGTAGTCCAGTCCTGCCGCATCTTTCCCTCCTAATCTCGAACGCCCCAACTCAGAAGGAATTTTTCGCGCATACCGATCCCCCAGAAGGCGGAATCTACACCTGGCTCCCGCCATTAGTAATCGCATCATGCCGCTTCCTTCGAAAATTTGAGTTCTAAAGCGATCGTCGTGTAAACCTGTATACCTATCAAACGTGTGCAATCAAGATCCAACTCGGCAATTTTCGCGCATGCCTCTCTCCCTTCGGGGAGCGTCAAGTTTGTCTCCTACTTTTAGAGTCTCCATCCTGCCTTCTGTACCTCCACCAGATTTGAACGCTCTAGGTACGCGGGAACAAGAATCATGTACTCACGTTGAAACCACTCTTATCACACACCACACCCTCCGTGGGGGGGAGGGGGGGAACTAGCTCAGAACATGTGTTCTTGAATACCTACTCATTCCCCCCCCCCTTGTTTCAACTAGGATGATCTGTTTCACTTCAGCAGAAGCGTAGGCGCCATATAAGGTGGTGGTATAACAAACATAAGGTATAACACATCAAGAGTCGAACGGACCGACAGACGTACGGACATTTGGGGTTTATACATAATAGCCTTTGAATGCCGTTCAGAACTTTTCTTCAAACTCCAACCCTTTTTATTCTCTTTCAAAACAATTCAGAATACCAGTGAATAATACTTTGGCCCCTCCCACCGAGTGCAAACCCCGCCCACTTTATAGTTTTGACCCCATATCTCCTATAACCTCCGCCCAATTTTTTCCTGCACTGTAAAGCGTTTTTGAACAAGGTCATAAATTTTTTATTACACCCCTCCCCTTCAGTGCAAACCCCGCCCACTTTGGTGATTTGATCACGTAACTCCCAGAACCTCCACCCACTTTTTTTCCCGCGCTGTAAAACGTTATTAAACAGCTCCGACGAAGGTGGTTTCACCGAAAAGTTAGAAATTAAGGTATTGTAAACCTCGTGTGGAGTTATACAAATAAAGTTTTTCGAAAATATGCCGAGGTTTATCGAGAGCCGCACGTGGAGATTGATCCGCAATGTGCCAACTCAACACCAACGGCTCGTCATGGATGTGTTATCGCTAAGGCAGAAGATTGTCTTAGCTCGACAATCTACTCACTTCCTCAGCGCTGTCTGGAGCACCGTCTGATCCCGAATTTTTTTCGCAAAAAAAAGACTTCGGGACTTATTGACAGCCGGGAGAGCGACCGAAAAGTAGCGGACATCGAGCTGCAGCTTCTACGTTCAGCATTGCATTCTAGACGTGATCGTGTGTATAGAATGTTGAAGAAGTATGTGGCAAAAGAACAGCATTGTCCGAACTTTTGGAGGATCGCCTCTGGAGGGGAATAGTGTGTGGGTCTAAATCAATTTGTGATTTTATTCGATCTAATATCAAAGCTAACCTGCAAGGGAAATTCGATAATCTCCTTATTTCATCACGCAATTCTTTAGGGGGATACTTTTGAATCGACACCGACCATGATGCAGTCAATCGAGCGAGCAATGTGGTAGAACGAACGGATGCATCTTGTTCAAGGGTCACAGTGCTAGGGGATTTTCCTCTGTCTGACTGCGCGCGGTCTGTTCTGGAATAGGGTCCCAGCTTTTCACCATCACAACCCATTTCCACTTTCGTCATGCG
>UZAF01018037.1:0-15217 GCA_900617895.1 Haemonchus placei | reverse complement strand
AAAACAGCACTACAAGAGCTTGAATGGGAGGTTCTTCAGCATCCACCGCACTCTCCGGATCTTGCACCTGCCGACTATCTCCTTTTCCGCTCTATGTTAAACCCAATGAGGGGTGTTATCTTCGATGGCGAAGGGGACCTTAAAAACTGTCTCAAAAAACTCTTCGACACCACAACGGCCGATTTTCGGCGAATCGCCATCAACAAATTGGTCGAGAGATGGGAGGAGATCGTGAACAGTAAGGGAGGATACATCATTGGTTAATTTATTATTATAATTACTCTTTTTTGGTTCAAATAAAGCTTTGTGAAAGAAACCTACGAACTTATGTTACAACCCAATATATTACGCCTCCAACCTGGAATCTATAACCGTAGAAAAGAAACCTTTTGTAAGAAAATGTGTTCAACTAGCGATTTCAGAGGTCTAAGGGAAAGTTGCCTAGAGGAAAAAGGAACACCACATCAAAGTGGGCCAAAAAACCTTCTAAAATGTACCTCGCTCAATTACCGTGGGACGAACTACCGCTTGTGAGTTATGGAGCTCAGGGTATGACAAACTCGACATTGATGCTTCAAGTTAGCAACGATTTTCTTGTCGTCGTTAAAAAATTTTCTCTGTACCTTCATTTATGTGCAGTTTGCAATGAAGCACAGTAATAACAAGCATTATATTACCATAAGATCTGATTTCTCCGGCCGTAGTCCTACTGAACTCTTTGGAGTGATGGTGGTCAAGGTTCATTTAATCGCGATTTTATCCTAGCGATCAGATTTATAACAATCAAGAATTTCAAGGATATTAGTTATACAAATCAGTTGGAAGTAGAAATCTAATCCAACAGCAACCAGTTTTTAAATAAAATCTTTCTCTCTTTTCGGGTTACAAAAATGGTCGGTTAGGGGTTCAAATGGTGTAAGCGGCGAGCGGTCAGCTGGAAGCTCCTCAGTGCACGGTTCAGATGTAGCCAGTGGAGCGGCCGTTAATGAGTGGAAGCTCGATCTGAGAGTAGGACGCGCTTCGTATAAGATGATCAGTCCATCGGCATCCATGGACTTAGAAATCCATTAGCTGAATACTCGTATGGAAGGATTGTTTCTATTGTATTTCTGCCTATGAAATAGGGAGGAGCCTTTCTCAGGCCGCCATTATTCCACAGGCACGAATACAAAAGAAATACCGCCCGTTGATCTATGACTGCTCCTGGAACTCCGGATTCTCTCTGCACTTCTGGGCATAGGGGAACTTAAGGCGTTGTCCTCCTATATTCTGTTGAATGACGCTGCCTGCATTCCTTTAGTTCAGAAGTTTCTTGTGAAAAAGTTCATTGAACTGAAGGCTGTTCTAGCTATCGTTCGCCTCATCCTACCTATATAGAGTTCCTCCGAGAAGCTCGCAAGCAGCTCAGTGTTGAAAAGATGGATGCGGACCCGGATGCTCTTTGTCTTCTTCACTACTCCCTCTTGTTCTTTAATGTCTCCCACGCCACGCGTTTCCTTTTGCTCAACTCCGAAGCCACGCCGTTCATCATGTTGGCTTCTGGGCCCAAGTACACGCAGCTGAAACATGTAGAAGTGTCCTTAGCATTGAGCGTGAAATCAGTATCAGGAATCGTCCCCCTCTAATGAATATCCTTGAGCGGTACTGAAAAGTTTGTGTGGGATGATGTCGATCTGTCGAATCCCTCTCGTAACGTTCCCTATGATTTCTTTACTATTATTATTTATTATTGATGTTTATTACATGAGATGACTCATGCAAGGGCTCTGAGGTAGCCAGATTTCCTTGCAGATTGTTGAGATCCAGGTCGCAAAGTTGTAGAACTTGAGTTGGAACACCCTGGTCGCCCGGGGTTCAGAGTGCCGCTGTTGTCACGACAGTAATAAAAGCCTCCTCCAAGTCGGTTAACACCACTCTGCACCTCCACTACACTCCAGTGAGTCCTGTAACTTGTGGCGGATTTGATCTATTGTGTTGAATTCCCCACTCCTCCGTAAACCCGCTGGTTTGTATGTTTCATTTCAATCTTACCAATGAACACACGTGGTGAAGAGTTTGCAGATGATAGAGATCTGGCAGATTGAGCATGGGTTGCCATCATGCCATTTGCTCTTCTTTCAACTCCAATTCACTAATTATCCCCCACCCCCTCCCACACCAATTTGTGGTGTTTCGCCAAAGTTCATTTCCAAATTCGTTTTCTGAGTGACTGGCTGAAATGTGAGCCTATGTAGCTTCGTAATCAGTCCTCTTCGCTGATTTAATATGATCATGAAAAGTGTGGGATTCGAACATCGTGGCATTATCAATGTGGCTAATTAGGATGAAAAGGAGTCAAAGCTGAAAGTACTCCCTTTTCCCCTGACGTTGCCCTATTTTTTATGAGAAACGATGGTGAACTATGTAGCAGCGATCCTGCGACTGATGGGAATGTCTATCGACAACAGAAGCGAAACTTTCTCTGATGGGAGGCTCCACGAAAAAGGACCTCTCAATAGGCACTTACATACAAAAAGAAGCACAAGATGAGGGCATTTTCTGAAATTTGAAAGTTTCGCTTGAAGTGACCCACGAAGAAGTATGAAGATGTGTACCCAACTCACATATTAACCCATTGACGACTCGTAACCCGCCGGCGGGCCACACCTCCTTCAGTATTTATACTATTTATCAAGTGTTCTTGTAATTTTTTCATGTTTTCAAGTATCAGCTGAGCTCACAGCTTTCTAGAGAATCTTGATACATCGTGGTCCAGAAATTCATTTCCAAGCACAGTCATGGGAAAAATTAAAAGTTAATGTAAGGACAGTATAAAAGGCGTGGTCGCCATTGGGTTAAAAACTTTCTTAAAGGTAGACTTTATGTATAACAAATAAGCAGAATGGCTTTCATACTTTGCTTGTGATTTGTTTTTTTTTNTTTTTTTTTTTCAATTCTTTTTCTCCATAATTTAGGATTGTTGGTATTCGTCATGAAAAATCACCCAGTGGCTTGTCCTCTTTATTAAGCCTACCCAAGCTGGAGTCAGAAAAGGGATTATCCTCATTGCTTCTTCCGGAGAACCTTAACAAGGCGGCTGACTGATATAGTGAAGGCCTAAAAAAGCTTACTCCAGATAAGGGATCCGACTCTATTACTCTTGGTCTTTTTAACTTCCAAATATCTGTAATGTGGTCGGAGGTAGTGTACAATACTGCTATGGTTCGTGGTGAATCTACGGTTTGCTACGGATCGCTCGACCAAGAATTAGTAACAGTATTGTAGTGACAAGTGGTAGGCACGCATGATCCGCGGTTTCATTACCAGATCGGAAGCAGCCCAGGTCAACCACTACTCCCTCCGTGATCGGTTAGTCGGTACTAGATCCGTCTGAGAAAACACAAGTACCGATTGCACAATGCCCACTGTGGATGATTGTATAGGCTATATACGCATTCGAATAGTCACTACGATGCTGAATGGTAGTCGAATGCGGCGGCACATGCCAAAATGGGGTTACCACCAAAGACATATCCTATTCCTTCAAAACCAAAAAACTACAGGAACTTGCGCATTATTCTTCGAGGACATGGGTTCACATAACATGACGACATAGAGGAAAATAGAGGAAATCGTTAGGGGCTGTGATTTGTTGAATGCCGTAGAAAACGGAAGCATTTCTCGTGAGACTCGAATGATGATGTATTACTGTTATTATTCTGAGATGGTAATAGCGTAGGAGATCTAACTCCTCTTGCTCCGCTTTCTTACGATTAGCCATGAAAGTCGCCGTAGCTTACAACCCGTCCGGCATTGAAAGCACTCCGGCGAATTCGAGGAAATTCTGAACACAGTGCTTGAATACTCTCACAGTTCATGTCTGCATGTATCCAAATTTTAGATTAGAAGTTAGTCCAGAATGGAGTAGAATGGAGAATCCCTAAATTTTGATAAATATCACCCATTCAGTGATTCTGCCTATGTTTCTTTGGGAGATCTGATGACTGAGGAGATGAATGAGCGCGGCGAAGTTGAGAAGATAGTAATCGTGGAACAGCAGAGACTCAGTGAAAAACGTGTGAATCTCCATTAAGCCATATTTGAAGATCTTGAAAGTTGGAAAAGCGATTCGGTACGGTAAAAGGCGGTACTGAATACGGTACGGTTCAGCGCATGATGAACTCAGGTCTGTGGAATGAATGTCTTTACCACTCCCTCAGCCGAATAGCTCGTGCTGCTCGGTAGATCTTGTTAACTGACAAGAGTTTCAAGAAGGTAATAGATATTTTAACTCTTCCTTCCTTCAGGTAATTAAATGCATGGTAAGGGGAATGGCTCTTATAAAATTACAATTTTTTTCAGTGTTTTTGTTCGGCAGTGCCCTAAGGTGGCCATGGAACAACAGAGTACAAAGAAAGGAGACAACACTCATTAGCAAACAGCTGAAGCCTTGCACTAATCCGAAAATGCATGAAATAAACCTGATTATTCTTCATATAATATGAGGATTTGTGCACTTTTTATTATACTTCTACATTGGTATAGTAAGCTGCACTTACTTAACATTTTGATGTCAAACTTTTTGGGAACACTTCCTGAGACGATACCAATAAAAACAGCGAAGAGATGGTTATCAGCAAAGTTTTCAGTCGAAATATCTTATAAGGGGGTGCACCAGCAACCTTATCAACACTTCGAGTAAGCCTCGTACTGTGAGTCTTCCCCTTATCGCCCTCCCCTTTCTCTTTTCAACACTTTGACTTTCGCACTACTTGTGGTTCCATGAGGATTCCATTGGAATTCCAACTTAATCTTCAGTCAATTTGACCTTGATTAATCAATTCCTTTTCTTAATCGATTCCTTTTCTAATAAAGATTGAGTGCTGGCTTTCACTTACCATCACAACACTATCTTCTACTGCCAGCAACCTTATCTGGCGCCGAACCCTCTTTATTAACTCCTATCTTTGATCCACCAAGTATTCTGATCGTCCATTCAACTCACCGGCTATATTCTGGAGGGATGATTGCACAGTTTTCTTGCCACCAATCGTAGTCCTCATATGATACTTCTGGTCCCTCAATGCTTTGATTCATTGTCTCCTGGAAAGTAGCAGTTTTCGGAGAAAGGCAGAATTTTCTCGTATTAACTATAACGCAGATAGGTCAGAGAGAGAGTAAGCGGATACAATGATAAAGTACTAGCGGGAGATCAGTCACCAGTAACATTATATAACAATTCTGAACAAAGTTAAACTGGTAAAGAGAGTAGCCAAGCACATATCAAAGAGGCCACTGGTAGTAAAAGAAACGATGGGAACGTAGAGGCGTTTCGACTGTTCCCAGTAGAAACCGCAGCGGCTTAGGAAGAGTCGGAAGCGTTGAGAACAGGACAGGTACATTACAATGAATAAAAAAAGCCTAACATTCTCATCACTCAAAGCCGAATATCGGGGAAAATTGGCTAGCTTTGGAGTCTCCCACCAATTCCTTCGCCTGATTTACGGAAGAACTCTGAGGAAACGCTTGTGTTGATGCTTTCACACGATTTTCATAGATAAAACGACCTTCATGTAAGGAGCGTCTACAAAGGGCCATCACTAAAGGTAATAAAGGTAGTACAATTTCTGTTGTTTTGCACTTGATACTGTAAGAGCTGGTCAGAGGGAGGAGTAATGGAAAGACATGGCAATGCTGATGGGAGGACACCCTCAACTTCCTTTATCCAGTACAGAGAGATATGTTTATTCAATCGAAACTATAAATCAAAATAAACAGAACTTACTACGTACCCATCACCAGGAGAAAACTGTGAAGATGAGGAACTAATCCCGGCATGCAACAGAACAAGACCCTTTTTCTTGGTTGGG
The DNA here is from genome assembly GCA_900617895.1 of Haemonchus placei. Classification (NCBI taxonomy): domain Eukaryota; kingdom Metazoa; phylum Nematoda; class Chromadorea; order Rhabditida; family Trichostrongylidae; genus Haemonchus; species Haemonchus placei. The sequence goes on along the minus strand of UZAF01018037.1, from coordinate 9,368 downwards.
TTTGTTTTGTTTTATTGAGTTTTTATGCAGACAAACCTTGAACTTCAAAAAGGCCACTCAAGGGAAAAGACAGCAGACGTCTGGTCTGACTTCTGCCTACTTTACTTTTAAGGTAATCGGATTCAGGCGGCAAAATTTATTTTTCTTTTGCCACTGCAACTTTCTTTTGCCCACATCACTGTTTCGGGAACCTCTCTGGAGTACTATAGCGAATGAATGGAATAAATCGGCAGAGTAGCAACTGATGAAAAGTGCAACGGAATGCTATTTGTGCTATATAGTGCCTGCAAAGAAGTCTCGTTGATTAAGTTAGTGAAAAAGTCCGAAAAAAATAACTACACCGTGAGTGGGATGTTTAAGTCTATCTTGCTATAAAAGGGGAGGGGGAAGGGGAGAGGGGACGAGAAGGAGGGGGACGAATTTTCGACGTGTCTACCCGCTGGAACTTGATATTCTAGGTGGAACAGTGTAGGCCAATGACCTGCTTATTCTCTCTATTTTGCGGATGTTAACAAAATGAACCTACATGGGACAGTGCTATAGGACGGTACTGTGGCCGTACTGCTAAATCCATGATCACGAGAAATACAGTTCACTCTCAACCTTAAAACCTGAACCATCCCTCTAACAGAATAATCTGTAAGTTACCTGTGCACAATCACCTTCCAATATGATTTCAACGGCTATCTTCATTCAAGAGCGGAATTTTTCCTTCAACTAGACCAGAACCATGTTGCACCAAAGATGGCAAAGAATTGGGTAATGGATGGATTCCCTTTCTTGTTCTTACAGTAAACTCAACTATAAATCCATCTTTTCTTTCACAGCTGTTAGTGGATTAAAGTAAAATGCAACCACCTCTCTCTGCTGAGTACAAAAATGGAATTATTTTTCGACAAAGGTGATATAAATTCCCAAATAGAACTCTTGTACCCTATCAAAACCATGGAAGATATTGTGAAAGGGTAATGAACACAAATATTCTACATTCTACGCTAAAAATGGTCTTCCGATTGTTTTAGGGCGAGAATGAGGTCTAGCAGTAATTTCGATTAATAATTGCCTGTCACGTTGTAGACAGCCATTCGCCTCATCGTCTTACAACAACGTGCATTTGGATTCGGCGACGGGGGTCAGCTGATGTTAGGGACTACGATTCTCTCTGTGGAGCAGCACGAATAGCCATTCCAGCANTTCGGATGAAGAATTACATGATGAATTTTTTGGATGTTTCTGTTGTGCTGTCGACCCTATGGTGTGTTGCACCGAATTTCTGTTTCAATCAAAAGAACTAACAGAGACTAAAAAGTTTTGGCCCCAATTTATCCCATCTTTGGGATGCGCCGCGACATTCTACTTCCACCCAGAGTAATGGTGGTGTTAGAATGCTGATGTGGCTTGTGCAATGGCTTGCGGTGACTAGCAAGGGGGACGTGCACTACGTACGTTCGAGGGCGCGCGCCAAATGGCGCGGCGAAGTTCGTGGCGATTTGTACGATTCTGTTTCCTGACGCCAATTTTCGGGGCACAAACTCGAAGTAGAGTAGTTTAGTAGGGTCTAATGATCCTTCAATCTACCCTACTTCAAACTTGGGCCCCATTGATAGGCGCTATCGTTGTTAAAATCGTTACGAACTTCGCCGAGCAGTTTGCCGCGCGGACACACGTAAGTCCATATGCCTGACTAAGAATGAGCAAGCCGGCGCTTTTATCCTTCCAGACGGATCTCCTATCAAATGGTTGATCCCAGAGGGGTGGAAGGCTTAGTGGTCTTATTCGAGTACTGATCCGGGATTTGATCCCTTGACCATGCGTGCGTGACAGTGCGCCACTTGTCACTACACAACCTTCGTCTACAAAAGCAATTGAAACGACACTTAATTTTCCGAATTGGTCGTACAGTTCGTCAACGTTCCAACGTACTTCTTACAGCATCTGTAGAACAACAAAGTTTGAGAATGCAAAAGCGATTACCCTCTTCCCAGCCGATATGAGTAGAGTATACAAATCATATCTATAGGCTGGCTCAGTTAAAGATGTGATTGCCATCGAGGGAATTCATTCTGACAAGACAAGCGGAAAGAATATTTCACGTTGTTTACTGCTTAGGACCTACACAACCAGTAATCCACCATATTCTCATATTTAGCGATGATTCATAGCATCCATAAAACAACCATTTATGAGCTTTAGACATGGATCCGCTCGGTATTGGCTCTTTAGACCTATTATGGCTCGGAATAGCTACCAAGGAGGGCACTTCAAAAATGTTAGAGCATTTTCCACTGTTTTGTCGAACAGGAATGTTATGGCAGAAACCGCTTCATTGGTCGACGTTTCGACAAATCGACGTCTTCAGGACCTGAAAGCAGTTCAGAGCTCCTGACCTGCGGCTTACCCGACCAAGCGCCCAAAACGCGCTAGCCCACTTGCAACAACAAAAGGCGCGGAAGCCTTTTTACGCCACTTGGGAAGCATCGAGTAGAAGAAGTACATCAAGGCAATGATTTTGATATCAAATCCAAAATCCTAGCCTACGAGAATGAGATCGGTGCTAGAAAGATTTTGGAAGCGTTCCACATCCACGAGAGAAGTCCCGAGCTGAACAGCCGAAATGAGTGCATTGCCATAACAAACGAATTTCTGTCGTTCATTTCTTTTTGTGGGCTTTGAGAACACCGCACACTCTTATCCAACGACCGTTAATGGTGTGTCTCATTTGTCCCAATTTGTTCACGAAATTGAGTGGGACGACAACGTTCGGGAACAGCAGAAGGTTGGTTTCTCGGTTGGAATCTTCTGGCGTTCAGGTTTCTGAGAGCTGTTGCAACTGGGCTGGCGCGTTTAGGCGCTTGGTCGGGTAAGCCACAGACCAGGAGCTCCGAACTGCCCTCAGGTCCTGACGATTTGTCGAAACGTCGACCAATAAAGCGGTTTCTGCCATAACATACCTGTACGGCAAAACAGTGGAAAAACATTATACAATATGCCCAGGTTTCAAGAAGACCGAACGTGGAAGTAGATTAGAGCATTTTTTCATTTCTCTGTGATTTTCAGCATACGATAGATTCTTCCAGAACCCCTGATTCAATTGTATTACAGTGCGCCGATGCACTGCAGCCTGCCATGCCATAACCAGGAGCAGTTTTTTTTCTGTCTCCTTTATCCTACCAAAGCCTTTCTGGTAAATGTGATGTAGTGCCATGAGGTGATGCTACACGCATACGATCCAAGGATCAAATCCTGACTAGACTCCGTTCAAGCTAATCTAGCCTCCTACACACTAAGAAATTGCCGTCTGACATGTCAGGAAGGAAACTACTGCCTATTTGTACGTCGTCCGCCCTTTCAAGTCCTCTAGCTCTTAGGCAATGTACGCATCATTCTTGTCACTATGATTCTGATTGGAAGCACAGAGCGAGAATTTCAGGGCGAAACTCAACAGCTGGTTGAAGCTGGCTACCATCAATTGATCAAGTGGACAACTCCATGAACAGAATCAGTTATCAACGCTATCATTTTCGAACCTTACATAATCTATGGGCAGCACAGTAACAATGCCAACGAATTGATGAGTAATTATGGCACAAGCGAAGTAGTATGAAATGATAGGTAAAGAGGTAAAGCCCAATATTGTGAAAAATGGAAATTTTCTTGAATTTCTGAAGTTCAGGTAAGCCAACAGAGCACTGGGGGTGGTGTAACCGGAGGAACAGAAGAGAAGTATACCACACGACATTGAGCCCAAGTTATGTTTTTTATCGATTTGCATCAGTTTTGTATTGCAATAGGCGGAAGACCGCAATTTTCAGTTATGCTGCTAGCAAAACTCGTTATATTCTTAAACGATTCTCGAGAGAACGTTTATGTTCTTGTGGATGTGCCTGCTTGAGAGCTGTCACAACGTATATTAAAGCCTGCCGGAGCAATGCGAAAAAATCTAAAAAAATTAAAGTACTCAGGATGCCTCAGCATCATTTTCCTAGAAATTTTACGTTCATTGAGCTTCCATTTATTTTTACTATTTGCTCTTCGGCCCACAGCTCGATACGCGGCCAATTGACTTTGTCGGCAGGGTGGGAGAAGTCCCAACAATTGTTTCACTTCTTTGTTGTCAATTCTTTTCAGACATAAGAAATCCTAATAATTGGTTCGCTCTTTTGTTGTTAGTTCTTCTCATACACCTTCGTCATCAGAGCATACCCCCATAATCCGCTGACGTAATTTGTTCACAACATTCCCATCTGCGGTGAAACAATGCCAGTGCAATGGATCAGAGCGGAATTGATGCAATTCAATGACTATTTACGGGAAATGACCGTATTACTTGTAAGTGACAATGAGGATTAGGTGATAACGCCGATTACACAGAGCTCTGAGCGATGGGAGGGAACAAGAACGCCTACGGCACTTTCAAAGAGGTAAAAGTAGGAATTGAGACCCTGTGAGTTATGCTTGAATTTTTCAACAATTTCTTCGAATCCAGGCTTAATCAACTACATATTCACTACCAGCACCTATGAACTTCAGCCAGCGTGAGGAATGAAGATCTGAGAGCCACGTCTCTTTCGAAACGGGAAGTTATAAATCGGTAAAGTATGATTCGGAAGAGTTTTGAGACGACGAGATCAAAACAATTCAGTTTTTCCCTTAGGCGAGATTCGTTCGTCAAACAGAGGATCGTTTGGATTTGAGGTGGGATTGGGGCTGATGAGGGTAGATGGGTTAGAACCAACTCCAGTCACATTCATGCAAAAATCCCCAGGTGTCTTGTCGATATCATCATCGGTATGTCATGAAGTAAATGAAAGGAAGCCATTCTTTCACAAGGGAAATTGAAGAAGTTGATGCACACGATTCACTACAGATTCACAAGATTTTGGTCTGTTGGTATGGTTGGTCCAAATTTTCCCGAAACTTTCTAGAACTTAAAGAAGTAAGACCAGCAACGGATAAGACGAATTAGTGACAACGTTGAGGTATTAAAATATGTCCATTAAAGTAATTTCTGAGGAAATCACCTGTATCTATAATTGGCTGTTTGAGTATAAGGAGCCCTGATATGAATGACTTGCTTGTGTTTACATTCACATGAGGTGCAAATTCAAAAAGACCATCAAAAAGTAAGGCAGGGAATTGATCAGTTAGAGAGCATCCATCAGCATAAGCAAGAAGCCTCCCAGTTCTATCTAATGAAAAGGAAGCCATCCATTGCTCTCTTTTCCATAAACACCCAACTCCTATTCGGCCAGCTTGACTGAGTAAAGAACGGTGATGCACATTTGTCGTTCGTTACGTTTACCAACGAACCCATTATCGCAATTTCGACAAGTGCCCATGAGAGCCAATCTTTAAAGAGAGGCTGGAGAAAGCTTGGCAGCCTCCACCTTGTCTTCTTATCACCGTGGCAAAAAGACCAGCCCCTCGGGTCTCGTCATCCTGACAGAAACGATCAGATTTCTGGAAATTGTAGGGAAATCGATCAATTCCAATATTCGTCACTAGCGATGTCAATAACAGTTCTTAAACACAATCAAAACATCGGGTGCGAAAGAGCTCTTCACTGGTTTTCTTCTCCTTATTCAAGAGATTCAGAGAAAATCATGGCTTGGATGGCAGAGAATTAAAGACGATTCAGTCAAAACGTGATCACTCGAATGCATAGATTACTGACTAGACAAATAAGTTATGATTAACTGAATAAGAATTTTAAGTGTATAAATTCACTGAGTATCTGGGAAGTTTCCTTTCCATGCATGTGAAGGAACTGATTTCCCGGCCGGCTCAAAAGCCTCCGACAACCTGCTGTTTGGGTGCTATCGGTGTTAGCATCTTAACTGGCAGCAGCTTCACGCTTGGGAGGCTGCTTGCTAATTACCACTTCCAGATGAGTAGTTTAATCCCCCTGTTTTTAGCACCGATTGCATTGAATATATAGGGCCCCAGGTCCTCATAGCCCCTCGATGGAAGTGTGCTTTTGCAAAAAAAAACATAATTACTTCCCAGATTCTCTTCAAAAAAGGGAGCCAACCAATGAGATTGAGATTGAGTTGTGCGAGAAACCTCTCATGAGATTTCTTCGTGAAGGATTTATGAAGATCTCTCTGGGCTCCCAGGAAATTAGTCGGAATAGAGGAATCTCAAAAAATAGCCTACGTAAGCTGCTTTATTCACTATTATTTGTTGATCGGAATAGCAAGCCAGCCACAGAGCACATCCTGCTGCATCAGTCTGCTAAGAAGCTGTATAATCTACAAATGCTAGCCCGAGCAACGAACGACTAGAATGACCAGTAGGAGGGGAGCGGGCAGGTCGGTAAATCCGAATGGTATTGAAGACCCTGAGGCGGAACAACAGGCGTCATGCGAATATCCTTCAAGTGAAGAACGCCCCCTTGGAAATCTAGAAAATGAAGATTTGCATAAGAGAGTATTTTATGATGCAGAATCAAAGCCGGGAAGGTTGGAAAGAGATGAACTTTCAAGTGAATACTCAGTGACCAGGAGATCACCTTGAACACTGCGATGTTCTCAGACTAGACGAGACTAGACGGGCCTCCTCCCACTGCTGCTTATTGCATCTGTTTCGAGAAGGAAAACAAGGAGGATTCCATCTCATTCTATCGTTTCAACAACATACGTAACTTATGTCATTAAAGCAAGCTTTGATGGAAAGGCAGTAAATACGTCTGATGGGCATATTGGTTTAAGGGGAGAAGGCAAGTGCAGCAGTAGCTCTTTTCCAATCCAAAGTAAAAAAAGGTTCTGGAATGCCAGAATCCCGCTATAAATCGGGAGGAGCTTTCAAGTAGGCAGTTAAGGTCGAAATCCTTCACTTTGGAGTGGAAGATGAAAGCCATCGCAGCTTAGCAGGGCTGCGACGTTTTATCCATTCTCTCGCGCTCAAATGAGTGTGGGACAGTGTGAATGAGTAACGAGTAAGGTGACTGGAGAAATCTGAGCTTTGAGTGGAATGTGGGGATTCTGGAAGGAAAAACTCGACTGATCAAGGTTGTGCTGAATGAGCAGAGGATATCTTAAAACGACCACAAAGACGCCTTCTTAGTCTAGCAGGAAAAGATGAATATCTACCGCGGTCATCCACGAAGATCGGTTAGTATAAATGCGAAGTGATCTATGATGAGTAATCCCTCTTAGTACAACAGAAGGTGGTAAATCGAATAATCATGATATACGCTTCAAGAAACCACAAATGTCTTTGCAGAGGAGAAGCTGCCAGCCCTTGGCTCAATCACCAATGGTATCACCGAGCAAATACTGGTGCCTAAAGTTCAAATGAACTCATTTCAGGTTCATTGCCCTTAATTTCGAATTTCCCTGAATAGCAGCATAGCTCTTTGCTCTCTTCAGGTACAATCTTTTCCAGAAAATCACTTACGCTCGAGGGCAAGAGTGGAAAGGATTTGGATATGAAGGAGCAGAAAAGCTCGGAGTTTATTAAGCGGCGTGGCTGCAGAAAGTTCGAAAAAAATGTCGGGAAGTCCGAGAGAGTTCAACATAACGTGCTTTTAGTACATAGGTAGCACTGCTAAAAGCGTACATATCATCTGAATTTTCTCCTTAATTATTGTTCTCAGGAAGTTTTTCTCTTTATTCACGAAATGTCGACCATTTATACCGAAAACTGCGTTAGTTTCGTCATGCGTCCCAAAAGAGGTGCTGGAAAGCTGAAACAATCTAAGTTATGACAAAATGTCCAGGATTCTGTGGTCCACGGATGTAAAAAGCTTCTATCATCATACCGAATAGCGCTCATCATACTGGAAGTCGACAACGGTAGTCCGTTATCAAAGGGAGGCGAGGCTTAACGAGACAAAGTGAAGCGGCTGTAAAGTATTGCTTTTGTATTCACCCTGAGTGTTGCACGGTGTGGTCTCATGATCTCTCGTATACTACAGTACATTATCTGACCAGATGACCACGTCCACCTCTTTTCAGTAACATTCCTTCTCTGAACTTTGACCGTGTAACTAGGTATACACCACTATACGAACGCTACTCGCCAACCAAATCTGCATAATCCTAGACACTAGAATGGAACACTCACCACGCTGTCAACACGCTCTCCTGATACCTAGCATTTGACTGGTTTTTTCCAGGGGAAAACAGGCACTGAAATTTTCAATCTTAACGATCTTCAGTCTTGGAATCTTAGAACGATGAAGCGTGTTGATCCTTTGCAAGGGCTGTGTCAATCGGTCAATGTAAACATATTGATGCTCAGTCCTGTTATATTGCAGCAGTACGTGATGCAAAATTCCAGTAAGATTGGCGATTTGTCGGCAAAACTTCGGCCCCGGATACGAATTGAACCCGTTCTTGTGCTTTCCGGCACCGTGTTCTCTTACCGAGTTCTGTTCTTCTCACTACCAAGATCGCCTTCTCAACGGCTTTTGAGCCATAGTTTATCAGCTGACCACCTAATCATGTTGTATGCATAAGCTATGATAAGTAAGCTATGGCCCAAAACCCACTATGGTGATGTAGAGGTTACTGTGCTGCAAGGGATAAAGAGCAAAGGGCTAGGGAAGCCTAGGCACAAGTTATAGTCCCAACGGAGCTTGTAGTTTTGCTCACAACTCGTTAATCTTGTGATGCTTATCCCTCTGGAACCTTTTGCTAAACCTAGACCGATCTTGGAAGTATAAAATTCGAGAGCTATCGCCTAGTCCGATGCATTTGACCTTTGAATCAGCTCGAGCTCGGATTTGACTTTTCTATCAAATTGTTCACTCGACTTCTAAAAACAACAGTACTGCTCGGCAGTCTTTCGATCTATGAGGGGAGCATACTTTGTCTTCCTTTGTAATGTTCAATATAGTCGAAATGGATGAATAACTACATGTTATATGATGAGATCTCTTGCTCGCTCTACAAATCCTTGCGTCTAAATGGGCCAGAGCGGAGCACTGAGGTCCAGAAGATGAGGAAAGTTTTTTGGGGCTATCTGCTTCACTGAACCATTTCAGAGGAAATAAATTTTCTCTTTAATGGAACAATTCATTCCAAGTCAAATGCATGCAATAGGTCGTAAAGATGCATTTTCATTTATTCCCGTTTAGATTGGTGAGTGGGCGCTCAGACCTCACATGGAGCCGGATAGAACCATCGAAGAAGAACCATCAGAAAAAGACAGTTCACGGAATTTTCTAGAATTTTTACCTTATAAGGTACTTGTATGATGTAAAGATGCAAGAGATGCTGTGTTTTCTCTGTAAATACTCAAAATACTCAGTTTCGAGGTGATCTCAACTTGATTGATTTCGGGTACACTAAATTTCTTCGGACGAATCCCTCGAATCTCATAGTTGGTGACAAACTTTGACTTGACACTTGTCCACAACAGTG
>UZAF01018036.1:23017-35997 GCA_900617895.1 Haemonchus placei | reverse complement strand
CTCGGGTGGGACCTCTTATATGCGAAATCCTTTGAGCAACCACCTTCCTCTGTTTTCAATATCAACATTTACCGAGAGCCATTATTCATGTGAAATGAATACAGCCACTCAAGAATTCTTGAAAAAGGCAGATTTTTTAATTTTGTTTATGACCTGCAGCAGCTCTGATTATGCATTTGTTACATAAGGGAATACTTCATTACGGTGTTTACACCTGCATTACAGTAAACAAACGCCTCATAATGTTTATCCATGCTACTTTCTGTTGATAAACTGCTTCTCAACAAAAACTCGTTTAGATATTATTCGAATTGTGGGGGGAAATTTGAGCTTTCTCTACTCTACTCTACTGGCTCACAAACTTCCATAGTACTGCCTAAATCGTTGAGTTATTCGAAACCTAACACACGAGTCTGCGTTTTTTTCCTCCAGGATCACATAACAGCCATTCGAAAAGTCTCGTCTAGCCAGAGAAGATTTTCGAGTTTGAGGGGACGTCGGACGGGGTGATACAAAGAAGTAATGTCATTTTCGATTCAGAAAATTGCTTAGGCAGTTAGAGAAATTTGCAATTACTGATTCAAAAAGTTATCTGAAAATCGTTCAACAGAGTTCTCTCTAGAGTCGAGGAGAATATCAATAATTTTCTAAGCAAAGTAGCTTTCCTAAATACACTCTTTGTTGGCAACCTAAGGGTTGAGGCTAAGAATTCAATCCGAAGTAAAATATTAGGTAGATTGAACCCAGTTCAAACAATATGTTATGTAGATTGTTATGGCGGCGGTGATGGGTCAGTGACAAGAAGCGCTGACACCAAACACGTGGTCTAGAGATCGAATCTTCGATCAAGTCCAATCCTATAGCGTACCCCGGGGACGACACTTCACAATGAGAGTGGTCTAAGAGGGCAAAAACCCTCTCATTTTTGCTCTCCCCCTGCAGTTGCAAGGGCCACCTTAGGTCGCTACCATTTTTAATGGATTCCGAATACATGGCGCATACTGGAGAAGTACCAAGTACCAGCATGTACGTCTTTGACTAGGAACGGCATTGTACTGCGAAGAATCTCTGATTAAAATTTGCTATTGATGATCTGTCTATTCTCTTTGATCCATTTTTCCCTTTTTCTCTTCCTCTTCATCTATTCCTCATTCATATCGTCTATATCATACTATTTGTACTCTCTTTTCTATTCTCATACTCATTCTCAAGAGGAAAATGAGGCATTTCAGGCTGACTATGACACCCAGGGCCAGAAAATCGGACAAATGTTGCGGAAGCTGTCCGTATACAATGCAACCGAACCGACATCGGAAGAAGCCGATGAAAAACCAAAAACGGTCAGTTCCGGTCCTCGTTTCATTCGTATGAACTGCATTTTCTACTCAGTATTGGTAGTATGAACGGCGGCAGCTGCAATGTCGGTCTAAAGCGCCGTGGAACCCCCTTTGCAGCGATGTTCTTCATTTAATTATTCCTGCGCAGTCCGTCGTTGAGCTTAGTTGAGTCCGAATTTAATTGCTGCTCATCAAGTCATTCTACTGGGCAGTGCAATTCGACTTTCTCGGAATTCAAATTTGAAGTGACGCCTCAAAGGGCTTTTTTTTGTTTGAAGAACTGATTAGGTTTGAATATTCTGATGGCGTTAACGACCGACGGCTACCGTAGTCCATTAGAAAGCTTTTCGAACTTTTTCGAAATAATTTTTTTGTCACCGACCGACACAGTTAAGTACACTCAGGATGTCCTGAGGCAGAGGGACTTTTTCTCTTCAAAAAAAAGTTTTTCTAATCCATCCCACAGTATCGTGTTACCTTGAAGTAAAGACACTTGTAAGCTTCGAGTGACTTCAGGCTGAGCTTGATTTTGAAAGAGTGGTTCAAAGTTAAAAAAAGAGCTGAAAATTGATTTTGTGGGTGGAAACTTGCAGTTTAGTGCGGTCAGTGCAGAAACCAGGCTCTCTGAGCGGCTAAAAACGGGCTATGCACACATCCAGAACTCCTCTACGATTCTGGGTGGGAGCGGTATGCAGGGCGCATCCCAAAAGCGATATTAGGTAAAGCCATAAACTTTATTCTTTATCCTGTGACCTGATAACTGTATTGAGAGTAAACTTCTTATTAGTGGCCACTACCTTTTAGGCCTTCCGGCTTACCTCGACAACATTGCCTACCCTAGGGAGGCTTGTAACTTAATTTTGAAAGGGCGAATAGTTGATTCGTAAATATGTTGGCTACGAAGTAGATTTTGCATAAAGTTGTGTTAGGGCGAATTTCCGTCCGAATAGCAATGTCCGCCGCCTCTTGCCATTGCCGCCGCTGACGCCGCTGTCCCACTTGTCCCCCTCCTCAACTGAAAACTCAATTGCCTAGCGGCAGCCCTCGTTCCCATGCAGCAAGCGAGCGACAGACTGCCAGACAGACATCGAATCAGAAATAGGGGACATGAATGAGCTTTCGACTAAAACAATCAAAAACTTATCATTTCAGGCTGCTAAAATGGGAACAATCATGGGTGTATTCTTCCCATGTATACAGAATATCTTCGGTGTACTATTCTTCATTCGTATGACATGGATTGTTGGCACTGCGGGCATTGTTCAATCGTTTTTCGTTGTTCTTACTTGTGTTTCTGTGGTAAGTTGAACTGAAAGAAAAAAAGTTGACTTGTGAAAAAAGAAAACACCTGCGAATCAAAATGGAAATCGACCAAGTTCCAATTATTTATAGAAAATCAAAAACAGGACGGGGAACGGAACATGGCTGCTATTCATTCACTTGTTTATTTATTACCGGTAGCAGAATCACAACAACATGTCAATGTCGCTGCCCATAGTAATAAGGAGAAGGGGGTAGATGTAGGAGTTCTTCGGGAACCAAAGCAGTGGCTCTACAAGAGTGCAAGTCGCACAAGCATTAAACGGCTTTGAAATGATATTACTAGACCTCCTAAAGGTCTAGCAGACCGAGTAGAATCGTAAGGATGGTCTAGCGACATTAAAGATCACACGGCTTAGCATCTCTAGAAGTGACAGGTTTTCATGAATATAGCTAGAAAAAAATTTAGAAAAAAGAAAAGAAGAATAGCTTTGTGACAAAAGTTAATCAAAATCAACACTAATGCCTAGGTCTGAAGAAGAAACAGTGAGTGATTAGGGTAATAATCATTGATTGAACAATTTTCCCTTCTCTAGGGTCTGGAAATGAAACAGAGCACATTCATCAGCTCTTCGCTGTGATGGGAGAGTATCCACTTGGGCAAAGAGCAGTTCATAGTTGAATTTTCTGCATCTTTAGAAAGAACCATTGATCGACTGAATGGTTTTCCTCAGAAAAAAAAAAGATAAACGGAATCGTGCTACGATGGATAACAGTTAAGCTAAACTAGCAGTAGGTCATCCAAAGAAATGTGGCCACCCACTTGTGTGGTTTTCCCTTGAAATCTTGTTTTAATGCAGATGCAAAGCGTTCATGGCTGGTGGTGTTCACAGTCCAACAGATCAATTTGGACTGCGTTCCATAATCCGCTTCATTATCTTCGTAACCGAATGCTGCTATCTAAAAACGAATTCAGTCCTCCTCGAATGCATCCGTGCATAGAGCTCTCAGCAATCCAGATTCATTTGGAAATGCTCAAAAATGAAAAAGAAGAATAGCTTGAGACAAAAATTGCAGTGCGGCCCGATCCTCTGCGTTGAAGGTCTCAAAAGAAATGGGGTTACTGATTCTGAACAAGCAGGAAGACAGTGGTTCGAGAATAAGTGCCCATGAAGTTATTCTTTCAATTCTTCCGAATTAGAAGGCTAGGGAAACTTCTGTAAATTTACCTTCTGTTGGAAATTTTTGAAAATCTCCTTTTTTTTTTTGAAAGTGTAGAATATTTGGATGCACTTCACGTCGCCCTACTTTATGAAGTAACTTTTAGACGTTTCTCACCTCGATATCTCTATCTGCAATCGCCACAAACGGGGTGGTTTCGGGTGGGGGACCGTACTACATGATCTCCCGTAATCTCGGACCTGAACTTGGCGGTGCCGTTGGTATTCTATTCTATCTGGGCACGACAGTAGCCGCTTCTATGTATCTGACCGGAGCTGTGGAGATATTCTTGGTGAGTCGGCACTGTTGTTTATATTCGATATCTCTTTGTTCTCAGCTCCTTTACTTTTACTTTTTATCATTTGTCGAGTGATAGCCTGGGTAACTTGTAGGTAACCCCCACATGTCCTCGTTTATATGTGTTTTTTGATATGGTTTTCAATGCTGAAATAGCCTCGGTTAAAAAGGAAGGTCCAGCGAGCCGAAAAACTCGTACAGTCGCCATACATTATCGATTTTCACGCGATCCATCAACTTTAGTTGTTTTTACACAGTTTCATTGGAGGATGATATGGGAAAATGTCCATATAAAATGCACTGAGAAAAGCAAATGGGCAACAAGTTCATTCAGAACTAGGTCTTTGAAATGTCTGCTTATCGAGGGAAAGGCCCAGAGAACTCGGCAAAAAATGACGGTTGGACGAGTTTCCCGGCGTTCCTAAAAGCCACATGTGGATGGTTGTTCTTCGAGGGCTCTCTGGCCACTGTACTCTCATTAGGAGTGCTCATCTTCTCGTAGGCCATTCCTTTTTCAGAGCAGCCGTGCCAACTGAGTGAATGAGTGTTTTTCGTATTCCTTGGGGCTTCATCAAAACAAGAATAAGCCACAGAAAAACGCATATCCTAACTATATGTGCATTTTGGATGTGGTAATTTATGATTCTTCACTCCCGTAGGAAAATCAGCATAAATTCTTGCACACAAACACATACAAAGGAAGCATTGAAGGGTTTTTCCAGTGGAACGGAGAGATCTTGTTCGCTGATATCAAGGATATCCCCATCCTCTATGCGTTCGAGGATTTCCGTGGAATCTCTCCCCAGCTAAGGCATGACCATGTCTTGTTCGGAATCTGCAAAAAAGGAAGGAATTATGGGATTTGTTGAAGCCAGGGTGAAGTTTTTTATATGGAAAATCCTCATATGGAAGGCAACAGAAGCAAGCTGAAGAGGGAACATGTTATGAGGCCCAAGTTTTCACTGCAGAGTAGTAGTCTTGAATCCGAAGGACCACCCAGTTCGATAAGTAGCCCCTATTTTGAGGGACCATCAGGCTCATCCGGCAAGCTGCGGGTTTCGACAGCATTCCCTCCCATGGTTGAGAAGAGCATTCAAAATCGGAAGAGTGAGAATTTTAGTCAGATTCCCTTCACCCGGCACACAGGCCTTTGATTCCTCTATGAAACTTCCGACCAAAAGTTTAGAAAATTCCTTGTGAATTCCATTCTCCGGTGAAGAGGAAAAAACTGTTAAGTTGCGGTTCCGAAACACGTGTCTTTTTCGCAGCTTAAGGTTGTCTTTGTAGTTCTAACTAAATAATCAGAGAGGCTAAGTTGATACTCAAGGGATTATCGTAAATTTCGGCCACTGACCCCGGTATTGGAGCAGTGAGGGAGGAAGTCAAATGAATTTACTGTCAGCTGAACTTTAGTGAAAAATGTCATTTGCAGTTATACATTATGCCCGAAGGCAAAGTATTCGAAAGTATCTACAACAATTTCCGGCTGTTCGGTTCGGGACTGTTATTCTTGGTCGGTTTAATCGTCCTCGCCGGAGTTAAGGTATATTTACTTGGCAAATTTTAATTTTCTTTTCATGGCCTTTTTGTATCATTTCTTGTTGATATTCAAACAACGCAATGTAAACTTCGATATTGGACTCTATGAAGTCGTTCTGATATTTCGAATGATCCTGATGGCATCAGAGGGGGACCCCGTCGAAAAGACTTCTTAGAAGCCTCATTAATAGCCGCTGGAGTAGCATTTATAGTTATTGCCCCAAGCGATAGTTAGTAGTACCAGTCTCATGATAAGTAACCCAGTCTTGTCATGTGAAATTCTATTCGTCCGAGTTCGGCTCGTACGGGGACCTGATCTCATGACTACATGAGCGATAGCGGCGCAGCTGAGAACCGGTACCTAAATCATGCCGTCAAAAGAAAGCTACCATTTATTAGAGATGGGACTACTGTCATATGAATTTCAGGTGGTGAACAAATTTGCTCTGCCACTCGTCTTTGTCGTACTATTCTGTATATTCTCGGCGTTTCTTGGTGCCTTTGTGAAGTTCAACGGTTCGGATTCGCTCATGTTAGTTTTATTTATTTATTTATTTTTTACTGAAGACGTAGGCACAGTTCTGATATGTTCTGATCAACGGTGTTCGTCAAAAGTTTCCAAATTGAGTTAACAAAAGCTGGTTTACAACAGCAACGGGTTTCACCGAATAAAATGGTTTTGAGTGCTCGAAAAGTCTGATGTCCCTCTCTTCAGGTTCTGTATGATGGGTGATCGACCGGTGGATGTTACAACTTATTACGAGACAATGCGCCTTCGGCCAAACTGTACAGTAGAAGGTTTGAGGCCGTTGTTCTGCTCCGATAATGGCACCTGTGATCCGTACTATGACCGAGTCAAAAATGTCAAAGTTTGGAGAGGTAGTAATATGCCGGCGATTCGACTTGAGGTAGGTCAAACATTTTTCGATTGGATGAGCTGGACGTTGAACTGATGATTTCTGTAACCAATTTCAATTCATGACTCCGAAATTTTTTTGATTTTTTATGATAATTGAGGGCTTCCAGTCATTTCTATGCATCCTTTTTCCTTACTGCTTCATTTATGCTTCTTTCTCTTTTCACTCTGATACATCTTTCACTTTCGTGTTCTTTGCTCGTGAGATGCGGTGGGCGTGAAAGACGAGGAGTAGCAGAGGCTGCTGCTGCTACTCCTCGAGTGATTCATTGCCTGCCAACTCGAAAACTGACAAAACGAAGGCGACAGCAGTCGGGCGGCCACTCGACCAATCATCATTTCCCAACGAGTCCCTGAAGTACAGAGTAGAAAAAATTCGCAAAAAAACTCTGAAAATTTGAATGATGGGAATTTCTCATCGAACTCAAAAGTGCAATTCCCTTGTCATTTCATGAGACGGCAAAAAAATTTATGTGAAAGTTTTTTTCCTAGGGTGTTGCCTGTGGAGTGGAAGAGGAAGCGGGGACCAAAGCAGATTCTCATTCAGGGATGTATTTTTGACCACGATCTACACATTTATCCCTCGTGGTTTCCCATTACCCCGTACGTACACCCCGAGACCTCCCCATACTTTCATATGAGGCTTTTTAAAGTTTCTGGAGATCAATTGGGATCTTCTGAGTTTTGACTAAGCCAATTTACTTAATTATTCTTGAAAAAATATGGAAATAGTGGCAATGATAGAAATATTCCCGAGAAATGCTGGAGGAGAAATGGACGCAGCTAGGAGTTCGTGGCTATTCTAGTAATTGCGTCGCTTTTGCTTGTCGGAAAGTGATTCTTATCAAACTCGCAATGAGACCAATCCAGATGTCCCATCTGCGACTGTAAGCAGCCAGTAAATCAGCTTTCGGTATTTTTGCACCATAGATTGGCTTGTATTAATCATTGCATTGGTAGAAAAAAAGCCTACGGTTGATGGGTCCCACGTGCATCCTGTAGGAGTTCCATCTTATCTCTTTGATAATTCGTTTTTGGAAGTTTCTCGATCCGTGAAAGTTATTCTAAACCGTCAAGGACCACTTGAGCTCCACTTGATTCCAGTGTTTGGTTGTCGAAGGCAAAAGTGTACTCATCTTTGATCCTTGGCGAAAACCGAGCAGGTTCTCCTTCTCCGGAACTCCTACAGCTTTGATCATGAACTTTTCATCGAGGCTTGTGAGTCTTCCGGCTTAATGTACTGAAGTGGTGGGAAAGGTAAACATGGTGCAGGGCGTCAAGACCCTTATTCAACGGCTTTCTATCTGAAAAGTTCAATGAGGGACGTGTACGATGCCTCTGCGGAACTACGTAGGAGTTCCTTAACTCCTGGATTGTATCCGAGGGCGGACGCAGTTTCATCATCAATCGGTTCTACTTCCTACGCGAACTCGGGAGGATCCATCGAAACGTTAGTTCTTGAGATCTCTCGAATCTGGCAATTTGGCATGAAAAAGTGAAGGAGTCGTGACGTCAGAACGATGTCCGAAGTCAATTTGCAATCTCCACGAAGGTTTTCATGAATGCCCGATGAAAGAGTCTTTATCGTGGCAATTCTGCAACCTCGCTGATTGCTTCCTAAGAAGCGAAATGAGTTTTGAGCGGCTAGAAGTGGAGCCGTTAGAGATGGCGAGCAAAGTTCCAAGCTGCTCACCTCTTTCTCTATCCTCCCCAAGCAGGATCTTCTTGCTAACTGAAACTCAAAACCTCCTTTGGCGGGGACGACAGCGAACAGGAATTACACATTGCTGATGCCATGAGACGGCGGATTAGATGTCAAACGAAGGTATTGTTGACTGAAAAAGAAGTATGTCACAAGGGACAAATCTCAGAAGAACTTTACAACCGCAACGACAACAGGCATTTGTTTTAGCAAAAGGAAAATTGAGCCTCACTCCGAGAAAATGGCATTGCGAAGGGACGGAATTGAGTAAGACACCGTGAAAGTACGTACGACAAAAATTAGTGGATGAAATAGAGAATAAAAAAGTGAAGTGGAAAAAGAAGAAAAATCGATGATTTTTTTCCGTACAATCTCTCGCACATTTTGCAACGCACAATTGCAGAACTTCAAAAACGTATGAATGGATACTCGACCCTGCCGGATGTTGTATCCTCCCAGGTGGTTATAGTACTGATCAGGTGATTCCGTATAGATGTAAAGATCAGTTACTTTCGACAGTGTCTACAGGAGATAAAGAATTGTCAGGTAGCGCTGACACTAACCAATAGTGGACGAGAAGATAATAACTCCAGAATCAAATCTTATCAAATGAGAGCGATTAAAGTGATCGGTCCTCTGGATTCTGTTAACGAAACTGAATATGCTTAAAAGGAAATGCTAGTTCATCGTTTTGCCTTCAACAATTGTATATGGTATGCATATCTAGCAAACGTATACAACTCTCATTTCTGAAGGAATGCCAGAGCATGGCGCATCCCAAAAATCACGTTACTTGACGATTAGTTTTTCTTTACCTCCACATTCTTTATGTGCACCTAACCCTTTAAAATATGAACTTTGGAATATTTTAAGGTTCAATACCTGACACCATTCCTTGTAACGCTTTTCCTGGCTTTGGATGTCCTATATATTCTATATCCTTATCTTGATTCTCATCTGGCTCATACGTACTCTAGTCACAATTGGAAATGTCTTACTGTGGCGTAGTTCCATTCTTTTTCTGTTGTCCTTCTTCATTCATTGGCTTTCTATAAACTTGTATCGTCGTATTGCCACTGAGCCATTGTGCATATGTGTATTGGTTTTTGGTCACTTGTCTCAGCTTCCGGCTCAAGCAGATATCAATTTCCTTCGTCACCTAACTGAAAGAGAGTAAGGGATCATTTTTCGACGTATCGCTTGCGGAAAAAGCAAAATACCTAGGTAAATAGATATACTATACTATAATATACTATACTATATTACACTATACTATACTATACTATACTATACTATACTATACTATACTATACTATACTATACTATATTATACTATACTATACTATATTATACTATACCATACTAACTACATAGTATATATGTATTAGTATAGCAAGGTATAGTATAGTATAGTATAGTATGGTATGGCATAGTGTAGTATGGTATAGTATAGTATAGTATAGTATAGTATAGTATAGTATAGTATAGTATAGTATAGTATAGTAAAGTATAGTATCGTACCATTCGAAAGTGTACTTACTTGCTAATATTCATTCACAAGGTTTTTTGATTTCCAAACTATTAGACGTATTTACCTATTTATTATTATTTATTTATTATATAAAATTTATTTTATTACAAATTTATTTATTTAATTTATATTTATTTATAACTTATTTATTTATTTGACGCACAATTTTTCTCCCTCTGTTTTTCTACTTATAATCGTAGCAATTCCAGCGTGCCATCAAAGGATTCAGTAGTGGAGCGTTCTTCGACAATCTTTGGCCAAAACATACCAGAGCTGGAGACATTCTTTCCAAGGATCCTAAGGTAAACGATTTTATGGTAATGGGAGTAAGAAATTCAAAAAAGCAGACCATAACAACAGGAGAAAATGAATAGGAGGTATTCGACACCCAGCGTCGACACGGAGTGTCTGTTGGAGATTGACGGAGGGTCATCTTGCAACTCGACAAGTTTCCAGGTGATGACAGTAGGGGAACTAGCGGTGTGATGTCATCAAGAATTACCTGCTGCTTACTAGGAGCGCTCCGCTTGATTGATCCAACAAAAAATCAAAGTTGTTTGCGATAGTTGTTGAGTCGTTTGGGCATAAAATTGGTATTTCCCTGGAATTTGACTTCAGTCAGAGACTTTATGAACTTTCTACCATCGTCTCATACACGGTATCACCCCCCTTCCCCCGGCACGTCCAGTGCCTTCTACTCAAGACTCTCATCGTCAGTAGATGGAGTAAGCTGAGAGTGGTGCAATTCTCTTCCTACAGCGCACCGTGGTACCTTTTTGTTTTTCTCCCGTGAAATTTTTTTGTCGTTGGCACTTTGAAGGCAACGTTTTCTCTGCAAAACTTCCCACCCGCACTTTCCCAGATTCCGAAAAGAACTCAAAAGAATCATCATCGAGCTCCAGCCACCCGAAGATAGCTATACTGCAAGGGAGTGACAACCCCCTGGGGACAATACTAATAATTTAGAGGAAAATGTCAAAAAAATATTTTGGTGTGTTTCACGGTGTTGCAGCTGATCACAGAGCTTTCTAACCGCCTGTGACTAACCGGTGGACAAGCCTTCATCGGAAACTCCGCTAAATATAAGCATTTTTAGGACAAAAGCGATAAAACTCGGTCCACAGGATACTTTGTATTTGCCGATTCCACTACATCATTCATGATTCTCATCGGTGTATTCTTCCCATCTGCAACTGGTAAGTCCCGACTTTCTCCAATGCCTCACAGCTTCGTTTTTTTTTTTCTTTGAATTCTCTTGAAGTTGTCAAAACTTTTTCCAATAGAAATGATCAAGGTCGACTGCATTGATGACAAATTCCAATTTTTCTTGAACTTGTCAATGCTTTATCAGGGTATCATCACTTGGAGTAGCCCAAGGAACCCTTACCCTCACATATTCCGATTTTTCAATTTATCGACCCTGTCAGTCCGGGATCGAGGCTCCACAACCGCAAAAGGAAACAATTGAAATCATAGCTAACATTCCAGACTGGTTTTTGATTCCGAGGGAGGGTTCTACTGCCCTTCAGACACCTTTCTTGTTACGCTCTGTTGCAAATTATGTGATTTATTTCGGAATTCTACGATTTTTTAGTATTTTTTTTTCGCAGTATTCTGCAACACCTGCATTACCGCCGATCACAGTTCGAACTTCTAGAGCAAAACTCGATATGAGCTACATTTGATATTTATTTTTAGTCAGTGAGGCCAGATACTGCGTAGTCGCGTTACGTCAACGCGTCAAAGAACTTAGAAAGAATTAATTTAAGGCTTTGAGGTTTCATCTGAAGGCATTTCTAGAGCTTTTCTAAAAAAAAAGCATGTTGCTATAGCAGCATTGCCATAATTGCAGCCTAGAAGTACAATCGAATTCCCCAGGCGCATAACGAGTTTCCGAAAATGCTACGTAATTTCTTGGACGTTCTTTGAAGCTTCAAGGAAAAAGTTTTCTCTCAAAAATCCGCTTCAGCGCTCTACTGCTGTATTATATGGGGCCAGTTTTGTGTAGCTATGTGACTGGCTTGCTGATAAGTCGGTGTACTCAGCAATTCCGAGAGCAGCATCGGAATATTTTATTAGTTTACGCGGCCATTTGATGACGTCTTGCCACAACTGAAGGTTCAAAAACCGCCGACATGGTCCGAAAAGAAAATCCAAGTTGGGGGAAATGCCGTTTGCAAACTAGCATATTCATTCCTCTCAAGGAAATAACCCTTGTTCAGGGAAATCTACCCCGCAGGCATTAATATTTTGGGGTAATTACAGCTGCAAAACTTGTTCTCTGGGCCTTGATCAACGACTGCTCCCATGAAGGGATCAGAAGCACCTGGTACGCTTTCCACGTGCTCATCCATGTTACTGCAGTACTTGCAAGAAAGCCGGCCGTGCAGGGCCACATACCTGGGTAACCTAGGCACATTACCCCGCATTGCCTACCCCTGCCATACTGCAGTAACAATGGCCACACCCTCAGAACCGGGAATTTTCTGGGTAATTTCCAACAATCATTCTGACGGCTGGATCGGGAAGAGACTGGGCGCTGTCTCGAAGTCCTTGTGCAACTTGAGTTTTCTCAAAATAGCTGCTGTCAGCTCGGCAAACGCCACTTGTCCTGCTCGAAGTCGGCTGGCAAAAGCAAAAAGCCTAAGCGTGGCAGTTATGGAAATTAGATTCAGTCACGTTGAACAGCCTTTTCAAGCAGGGTACCCATGAATTCAATCACTTTCCAAGAATTTCCTGGGAACACCCATAATTGCCTAAGATGTAAGTGCATTCACCAATTTTCCCGTCGCTAGGAAACCTCGGAAGGATTTGGAAAATGTCTGCAATGGCAATTTGGTGACGAGATTTCTTGGAATACAGATTAGACCGCAGTTTTCTTGTAGCTGGGGTGATGTCATTAGTGAGACTATCCAGGTGGATAATGCCGTTCTGGATGCGCCGTGCACTCTGCTTCCACCCCACATCATAGGGGTATTCGAGGGCGTCCGTGGATAGGACTTCCACAAAGTCCAGCCCACTTTTTCGTGCTGTTTGTCAAACCTGATGCCGAAAATCGGATCGGAGAAGGAGATAAGCCTTCACTGGTTAGAATAGAAGTCAATCCAACAGACGCAGGAAGACGGTGTAGTTCCAACTGCTGCAAAGCTGCTTGGGACTTTTCATTTGCGTGGGGGT
>UZAF01018036.1:0-22740 GCA_900617895.1 Haemonchus placei | reverse complement strand
GGGCACCTATCACTATGTCGGCATATCAAGAAATGAACTCAATGAAACGCGTTATGTCGTGTTATATCACGGACATGCCAGTTTTTAAATAAAGGCTCTCGTAGGGAAGGAGCACCGCGGTGGGCAAGTTTCTTTCTTTTTTTCTTTTTTTTGCAGGAGGTAATCATCCCAGCCACCCAGGCGCTCCTACCCTACCTAGGATTATTTGGGAAACTAAATTTCCTCAGCGGAAACCGCATAAAAGAGCTAAGCTAGTCGATTCCCATCATCCTCTGCGCATCCGATACAGTGCTGATATAACAAGGGCTAACACGTTAGCTGAGTTCATTTCTTGATATACCGACCTTCGGATGGGTGGCCCCCTCCCCCCAACTACATTTTCACCCTATTTCATTCACACCAAATGCTAGGGAAAAAGCCCGTAGATGTCTTCCGTGCACATACTTCTATGTTTATTTCATATTTCGTCGAAGAGGATTGCCAAATGGTCCGATAGCAGAAACCGTTGATATCAATCGGCGTATTATGAAGGCCATTCATGAGAAACTTTTCCTTTCACAGGGTCCCTTGTTTGCCAACGATTTATCTACAACCATAAAAGGTTGAATACTGTTTGCTTTGGTGCAAAGATTGCTCAGATCAAAAGGCACGCCGGTATTTGCTAGATTCTGGAAACGGTCCCAAATGGGGGAGGAATGTTCGAGGGAATTTTCCAATAAAGCACATCACCAAAGTCCTCATGGCCTTCTATAAACTTTTGTATGACATCGGTGCGGTGCAATTCGGTTATTTGAAATTTCATTGGATAACCAACCCTATTGAAGTCTTTCACCGTTTGAGACCTCCCCAAGCAGAGTAAAAAGAGAGGATTCCGAAAGAGAAATAGTGAGAATTACCCACTGATCTCTGCTGGGTCACTGTGGGTCCCATTTAGGTTCAGAAACCTCTGTGGTTCTGAAAAATCGAGGTGGTGCGTCATCGAAAATCGGTGTGACGCTGTGGTTTCCTCCTTCACCGTACTTGAGAGTTCTTCAAGATGTGAACTTCCTTTTACTTGTTGTATAGCCCTCAGATGGCAAAACGAGTAGGAGGAACCTGACCACAATACACCTGCCCTTGTCTATCAACCTTATGCAGTGAAGCTATGTTACATTCTGGAGGTGGTTAGAACACTAGCAAACGATCATTTGGTCCTCAATAGCTTTCGGACTCAGAGTATAACCAACAGGGTAGCACGAGATGTTCCAGCTGCAAATCAGGGAGCAATTTTACCTAATCAGACGAAATAGGCTTTCACAAAGCCAACTTCAAGTTCTTGACGTCCGACAATGATTGCACTTGTCACGGAAATCTGATTACTTTGTCTTTTTCAAAATTCTCTTTTTCTGAACACAACGGTGATGTTGCACTTTTCAATGAACGACGTCAATACAATTGTTCGCTTGGCCTACCAAATGCAAGTTCTTCCTACATACTTGTGAGTGGGCCGGATGACGTCGTCCCACGTCTTGCATGCAATTAACCTTTTTACATAAGAATGTACCCTACAGAATAGAATGGAGGATCTAAAAACGTAGTCTGTTGCATACATAAATGTTTGGTCTTAAACGTGAACCTCTCAAGGGTCGATTTGCAAAAAAAAAATAAAATAAATAAGGAATAAATAGCAATTACTCTATGATTTCAGTTCCCAAAAAAGTATAGAAGTCTTCAATGCTTCATGTGATCTTGCTAGATGGAACAAACATCTTGCCCTGATGAGATCTTGTCGTCAGGAATTTTCGTTCGAATAGACCACGAAGTTTGGACCCAAACCATCCCTTCAATTCAAAGCGATTTCAAAGATTCTTTCCGAGCCTTGGTCTTGGGAGAAGGAAGATGACGACCGTCTAGATAGGGATAGTTTGTAAGGGTGGCACAACAGAATGCAAGAGTTACTCAAAAATCAAATTCAAAAAAAAGTCAAATTTTTCGAATTACTTTCGGGTTTTTGAATTTCTCTCTGTCGATAAAGGTGCGCTTTGCCGTAGGACATGACTACTTGGGTAAGAAGCTCACGAGGGAATTTTAAACATTTCTCTTCTTTATTAAGTGTATTCGGTTTGTTATTTGGAGAAGACGCAAACTTCATGAAAGCACCGGCCACTGAAGGGGCATTCTGGGGATTGGTTAAAGTTTACATAAGGTGAATAGACTCAAAATTCTCGGACTATCCGAAGTGGCAAATGTGTTGAAGCTCGGAGCATTAGCTGCCATATAGAATGATCACTAAAAAACAACTACAGTAATATTGACCTTCAAGTGACAATTTTGGCCTTTTTGTTTTCTTGTCAATCACCGTCGCTGTTATAGAAGCTTCCTGCTTGTCAATTACTGAGTCGTCGTTGAATATATAACAACTAAAAGTAAATTGCCAATCTTGTTCGTCGAGGGGGTTTGCCTTGAGAATTCATAATGAATTGGTTTGATTCGCTCCCGAGTGACAGTTTTATGCTGTTCGTGACCACTTTGAGATAAGAAGCTTCAATCCACCGAAAAGGTCAATCTGGCCCTTCTCTCCCAAGAACAGCACATCTTAGCTTCAGAATTCATTCTGAAGTGGCAAGAATAACCCTTCCAGGAAGGCCTATTGAATATTACAAAGTCCACATCATTTCTGGGTTTCTGTATGAATTTGCGGAGCTTTTGAGGAATCAGTCTGCTTTAAGTATCGAAGGTCCAAAGAGAGAAAGGCGTATTGCGACCTCTTTGGTAGGGCAAGGAGGCACTCACATTCATAGAACATGGTCCCGCAGCCTTGTCCCGGACCTTGCAACAGCGAGTTTGACTTTTGTTCGCCTGCAAAACGTGAGCTTTGCAGGTGGTTGAGGCTTTAATTTGAAAGCCTTTGTTGTGCAATCAAAAGGGCATTCAAATAGGTTTCTTAGGCATAGGAATACACGTTGTTGACGACTGGCAAACCCTTCGGGCGTTATGCTAATTCAATTGGCACAAGGGGTGCTTTGCGAAAATCGTGGCACCTCAGCAAAAAAGCATATGTCGTTAGGAAAATCACCAGAAGTGGGCTGGCTTTTGGCCTTCCAAGCGGGCATAGCTGGCTTAACGGTTCGTGAGCTTCTGCAGAACATAGCTGGCTGTATGGTCTGAGAATATACTTAAAAGGCTTGTGGTCATGAAGCCATCACAGGAAACAGATGCATCTAGCTATATACAATGTCTGCAGAAGCCCCAAGGGTGGGTCTTGGTCTTACTGATTGGTAAACGACTATTGCTCACCTAACTTGAGGTAGGCCACGCACCTGATTGCCATCCTAATTTGTACATTTAAATTTTCATTTCACTGCTTACAAATTAAAATGATCTGGAAATTCAAATGATTTTGAAAGAGGTGTTGAGCTTACAACTTCTCAGTTAGTGACCTCAGCAAGGACTGATCTTCCGTTGGACGAGACCAAAATCATTTGTCAGTGTGCAAATGCAGTTCCTCATGGGAAACGCTCCTACCGGAATTTATGAGTCTAACCGAATTAGTCGCAAATTATAAGTTAGTTCCTTGATGTTGTTGCCATCGGAATTGATTTCTTGACCCTTGACTGACCTTCAATTACAAACTGGTAATGCTAAAAGAAGGGAGACGAGATGCAGTAAGGAAAGCTTCTGTAGATGGTGGGCGAGCATGCTAAATCCAGGTTCACAGACGAGAATTTAAAGGCGAAACGTATAACGAACATCAGCAGATCCCAAGAATCCCATTTAGATTCAGAAAATCGGAAAAAAATGGATGCGCCGGTACTCTCAAAACCAGGTCTCAAGGTCCCTTCTCCAATACCTACTTGGGAAATCTTAGAATGAGCAAGACATCCTCGCTGTCCTGTTGATGACTGGCCAGATTGCTAAACAAAAAGTATATGCTGGTTCATCTCTTCCTAGATACGCCACTGAATCTCTTACTGAAAAAATAGGGGCGTCATGGCTCCTCGAATTCCTTTGAAAAGCTCCTTCCATTGATATTTTCATTTTTTTGGAGCTTTTCAGACCCGCATTAATCACCATCAATCAGTCCCATATTTATAGCTTTTTATGTGTTAAGCTCATTCAGCTCTCTCAGAACAATGACTTCCTTTTCATCGTCCTTTTCAAAAGGCTCGTTGACCAAAAATGTCAATCGCAGATGTCCATCTGTAAGTGACAGCTGCGACGACACGACAGATTGCCGTAAAAAGTGCCAAATCCCCGGGGATTCCCAATCTTCGATATAATTTTGGAAAAAAAGACCAAAATCCGAAATAGCTTGTCAACTAGATGGCCCGTTTTTTCAGGAATTATGGCCGGCTCGAATCGATCCGGAAATCTTCGTGACGCATCTCGTTCAATACCACTAGGAACACTTGCCGCTCAGATATCCACGAGTACAGTTTGTAAGTACAACTTTTTCCTTCTGACTTTTAGCTTCCACATACGATTAGCATTAAAAATGACTACTGCTTACTGTAATGTCGAATGAGGAGCCCATCAACATCGACATTTCAAAAGAGCCGGCTTAAAATGGCGCACACGCGACGGGAGATTAATGATGGGCTGTTGTCCGGCTTTATATGTAAAATGGCCGTGAACTCCACGGCCTATTGCACCAAAAAAAGAGGGTTTGCTCAGTGAAAATAGCCCGCAGGGAGTATTTTCGGGAAAAAATCGTCTCTCGAGTACGAACAACTTGTTTTCCACGACGTTGGATACTTGTAGTGCTAAGTTTTTCCGGGGGAAGCTCATAATTTCGGCATCCTCCCAGTCAGCTACTTCCCCAGGTGGAGTCACTCTCCTGAATCGCGGATGAAGCAATGTTATATTGCCAGCACCTGCTGGAAGCTGTAGTAGTTCTTTGAAGGCTGGTATGGGCTCATAGCCGTTAGCGGTAGGACTACGGACCAAGCATGTTATCGGTCGCTTGTAGGACTTGGTCAAGCCTACGGTGTCTGGATGTGTGTTTGGAATGGGGTTTGGAAGGGTTCGGAGGTGCCACCAGTGAAAGCCTTCTCACATGGTAAGACTTCCAACAGAAAAATTAATGAAATGGCCCAACTGTGTGCGCTCAAAATTAGTTTAGCCATTCAGTCATTTCCTGTTGGAACTTAGAAAATAGTTGAGAGAAAGCCGTTTTCGGAAATTAGGCCATCTGCAAACCTCCTGAGCTTCCGGGGATCTGAAACTGGCTCAGTATTCGTCGAAATCGTAGAAATGGGATTTTTAAAGAGAACAAAGGCACGGAAAAGCCAGTCGAACTGTGAAAAGCTCTACCGAGTTGAAAGGTATAACTGAGCTGACGGAGAGGTAAAGGAGAGGGAGATAGTTGAGTTGTACGTGAGTATAGAAGCTAGACCTCACAAGTCTATTCCTTTGGACTTGATCACTTGCTTTGACTTTGGCTTGTGGTAGGATTTCGACCTACTGAATATGTTTGACGTATATGTAAAAAGCGAAGAAGCCTACAATTTAGTCTGCCATCAGGTCTACGCCCAAAAATTGCTACTAATCGTGAGTAAGGGGATCTTACGCCTTTATAGGGAACTTTTGTAGTCTAAGCAGACAGTAATCGGCAACTCCTTTAACTGCTTCGGCTACCGAGTAAATTGAAGGTTTTTAATGGAGATTCGAGTGAAAGAAGCCTAATTAAGAGTGTCTCTTTTCACGGAATCGTGGCATCCCTCTTGATTAAAGGAATGAGTTAATTCAAGCCTGGTAATCAATCATCTTCGATCTTTGATGTCCAGCTATTCGTGACAAATGATTCTACTTTTGATCGATTACTTTACGCAAAGCTGAAAAGCTGATTAATTTCCCGGACGGGTCTGCGAGAGGGATTACTTGGGTGCACTAAAATGACATTTCCACCAGGAATTCTCTTCATCCTCTTCAAGGGTGCTGCTAAGAAATTGAATTCTTGGCTTGCGAGTCAGTAGGCGTCAAAGATTTCGAAATTGGCCCTGGATACTGTAAAATTTGCATGCATGTTTACTTGTTTATCAGATTCATATGGAAGCAGTGGCGTAACCGTGAGTAGCCACACAACACGGATACCTGATTTGGCAACGGTTATTCATTTAGCAGCAAGGGTGATATAAATAGTGCAGCGGTGAATCCGAAATCAGCTTACTCAGAGACAGCCCACGATAATTTGAGGTATGGTTTGAAATGTGGTGGGGGTGTATCCGGACGAGATTTCAGCCGTTCCAATTGCATAGAAGTCTAGCTACATTAAGCCGAAAATGCTTAAAATGCCTTCTACTGTCGACATAGGTCACGTCTAGATGTTCGAATTCCCAACGTAGCTGCCAATTGCGAGTGATGTAGCCGCTACAGTGCCATTCAAACTCGTCCACTTCTGGGTGTGGCATACAGGCGATACAGTTTTCCCTGCTTACACCCTGGCCGTTTTTCGATCCAACCGCCATACATATCGGGGTACCACAAATTGACCCTAGAGAACTATCTCGGTGACCATGAAAGATCTGAATGAATGGTCATCTTGTACACCACCGCATGGATTTAATAAGGGAAACGCGAACTGGCTTCATTCGCTGGAATCCAGATTAATTTCCTGAAATCATACAACTCGTCCATCAGAAGGGTTTAATCTTTGGTTTTGGTTATTTAGAAGTTATTTGAACTTCCTACATGGGTTCCCTTGTGGACGGTGCAATCTCTACAATGCCGTTGGAACTCGTTCACTACCCACAGTACAATCTTTGAGCCTTTGTAACGCCTTATCTAGGTGCGCCACGTATGGTATATGAGGGAGTTATAAACTTATCCTAGAAGATATCTTGTAAACCATTTTTACCGTAAACTGTGCCCTTAACTAATCAGATGGAGGAGATTGAAGGGTTTCCTGTTTCAGATTTAGTTGGTGTTATGGTATTCGGCGCCTCCGTCTCAGAAATGTTCATTCGTGACAAGTACGGTCAATCGGCTATGAGTAAACTGACCATATCTGAAATCGCATGGCCATTTCCAATCGTCATTTTGGTAAGTTTTTTAAGGAGATACCATAATTTTTTCTTTTTTTTTCAAAATGCTTCGCTCTAACAGTCCATCCACAAAAATTCACAAGCGGACGAGAGCGAACAGCGACATCAATAAGAATTTTAAAGATAACCAGAAATGTATAGTTCGAACTAAGTCGAAATAGGATGACAAATTCGATTGGAGCAATCAGACTGCCTCGGTTTCTTCTGATCAAGAACTCGAATCAATACCCTACTCGTATATTCAGAGATTTTGAACTCAAAACTTTGGGTTCGACTGGAGTCTTACCGAGCATCTATCTTGATACCAGGTCATATACCAGTCGTAGTAGGGATACCGAATAGATGGGTCTTGATATTAATGAAAAAAAAAGTTTAGTTGACTTGAACATAAAAATTTTACCGTATTATTGAACTTTTGATTCGGGGCCCACAAAGAACTTCTGAGTCCCTTGGTGACTTCTGAAAAGGATCGGGTAGTGATCGTCATTGTTACTGTCAATATACCCATGAAGGAACGTAAAGTTCAAACTAGATTAGACCCTGGAAACCGCTACTTTTGCTGGTTTCCGGACCGAAAATGTCATCCATCTAGAACGGCAAAATGGTCGTAGATATCTGCCTTTAGACCTTGTTCATGAGCTCACGGGATGTCCCAGAATTTTCCTAATTCGAAATGTTAAAGGTCAGATGACACTGTCATCGTACATAAGTCATGTGTTCGAGGAAAAAGGGGTAGGGGACTCCTGAAAAATGACATTTTTCGCATTGAGGATTTCCTAGGCTCATTCTTCAACGTCGAAAAGTTTTTCTCAAAAACGATATTTATTGATGCTTAGCTTTTAGTCCCCTGCAAAAAGCTCTCAGCCCTGCTTTCTGAGATCGTGATTTATTACATTCATGTGATGAATGTCAACTGGTCTATCTTACTTTTAACCGAACTTCAAATTAAACCTGAATTCTTCACTTATTTCTCTTTGTTTTCAGTTCGGATGTCTGGGAGCAACGATTGGAGCCGGTATGCAATCGCTTACAGGAGCTCCACGTTTACTACAGGCGATCGCCTTCGGTATGTACAACTAATTTTTCTTCGGGGTCGATTTCCAAAGTACGAGCTGGTTACTCAGAACATGTCTGTCTCTATGTTTACATATATGAACTGCGTTAATTCGGGGATGAGATGGTGTAGTGGCGAGGTGCGCTACCACAAGGTCCGGGTATCGAATCCCACAACAATACTCACCATACTCGTCCCACAAAGTCGTTTTTTGGCGGTTCATCTGTGCCAAAAAAACTGTGTCTTTAATGTTTTTACGCCAATATGTCCTACGGTAAGGACGTGATCCGCTGCACAACAGCCCACCAATATTTAAGTATTTAAAATTGGCTGAGTGACATTGTACAATCACATGTTTCTTTACATAACCTCTACTGCCCTCATAAATCAATCCAATGAGCCATTTATACTTTTGAACCCGGGAAACTTTATGAGATTGGTGCTTCGAAGACTGATTGTTGTCTGGGTCGGGATTACCTGTGCCTGAGTATATATCACTGGATCTTTAGTTCTTGCGAAAAAGCTTCACAGTCAGGATTACCAAAAAAGAATTTCCTTGGAGGGGATTGAACTTCCGAATCTACTTTCTGAATAAATCACAAATAATGTTGCTGGAAAAACGAAAGGATCTAGCCTAAATCGACATTTTCAATGCTCATCTGCAACCCGTGTTTATAAGGTTATTTAGATGCTCGTTTAGGTTTTTTATATTTATCATTCGTTTAGTTAAGAGTTATTAATACATGTACAAATGTGAATGAGAGAATGATCTCTTAGTGAATCTTATTCAACTTGGATGGGCTCCAAGACAGAGGAGCCTGGCTGTCGTAGGCAGGAATCCTTGGAGGCTAAGGCGACGCGTTGTACTACTACTTCATTATTACCTCCAAAGACTAGACTTACATACATTCATACTTCCTGAGGGACTTGTAGATAGCATTTAGGCGACTCGGCTTTCCCTCATTCTTAGTTTGAGCTTGGTCTCATTGTGTTTAGGCTTCAGCCTTTCCAAGTTCCAAAGTTAACTGAGNTCAAGGTCGGTATATGGTTATACAGGCAGAGGTGAGCAATCGATCCTACCATGGGGGCTTCAGGCGGTAAGGTACCCACTTATCGGTCTAACTCAGAGTTCCGCTTCTTTAGTTTTCCATGTTGTTGTTTATTTTGACTTAAACCAATATTTAATCAACTAGTCAGCGAGTTACCGCCAATCATAAACTTAAACAAACCAGTATTGCATGACGGACGTATTTCATCATGCGTGATGTTTACATCGCCTTTTTCTGATTCAAAATGGCCATATATTTCATGAATAATTCAAAGGCTTCAATCGTAAAATACGATGAAAAACATCATTTTATGGCATGAAAAGGCCTTCAACGACAAGGGAAATGGGAAGAAAATCATGTCCGCTCGTCACTCTATAGAAAGGTATACGGTAGTGGCATGTCCCACTTAAAATCCAAATTCAGTTACGCGGACGAGTGACTGGTGATGTCACATTGTGTTCCAGTCCAAGCTGATTCGCGACCGATTAGTGGAGGGTTTTGGAGAATTCTGGACAGAAATCGGAAAAGGGGTGTTAGGGAGGCTCCAAGACAATTGCTTACCTAACAGTAGGCATAACATAACAGTCGATCATCTACAGAAAGCCTGTGACAAGTTTTTTCTTTCCGTTTGCCCCCAGTTCTGGCACAATTGCCCTTTTGTTAATGAGTCCGAAGCTCCAAAAGATCTCATTAACTTTTTCCATGAACGTCGACTTAGGTAGTTGCTTCGACAACAATTTCCGTTCTGTGAAAATTGAAACTTTTCATTTGCTAGCCCTTGCAAGTCTACCATTATGCTCTTCGACCACAGTTGCTCTTGGAAGAGTATGCAACAGCATAAAACCGAAACTTCTAGAAGTTCGCAAAACCCGAGCCAATCCACTTACCTTTCCGGACAGCCCAGTACGATGATCCTGGGGCAGTTTTTTCTAGGCGTGCTTAACCTGAAATTAAGGACCATGTCCTACTAGGTCTACAGAAGCGATGCTGTATCTTTAGGTGATACAATAAATCGCTAGCTAAGCTGTTATAGCTGCTATGTAGGGTATTTTGAAAATGGAGATGGTGTAGTAGCGAGTGGCGCAATATCGCGAACGCATGGATGGAGAATCAAATCTCCGATCGGTAGCCTCCCAGTCCAACCCAGCCTACCACCGTTAGAGTCAAAAAATCATTATAAGGCTGAAGCACTGATTTGCACGTAGGCTGGTCACCGTATTTCATTGTAGGGCCATTCGCATTCGATACGGCACAACGATTTTGAATGTAAGTCGAATGCATCCTGAAATGGGAATGGTAATTACCCAAAAGAGTTCATCTTTCCAAAGAGCTTGAGGTATATTGAAAGATCTATACGGATGACTGAAATGGTGTTCTCAAGAAAAATGCCGAACAACTACACTGAGGGGAGAATACTTGAATGGAAGGCATAGAAAAGAGAAATAGCATACAAATCCTATTACATCGTTTCATAGTGCCTCTTCAGGAGTACCATTGGGATGAGATTCATTTTCAGATGACGTAATACCGTTCCTGAAGCCATTCCGGAAAATGGACAGCCGTGGTGAACCGATTCGAGCCATTTTCATTACAATTCTGATTTGTTGGATGGGGATTCTTATCGCTGTCATCGAAAACATCACAGCACTCATTACACAGTCAGTTCAAATACTATTTTTTCCTATTTTTTGTGGTGAGGGAGGCTACTCACAGCGATAGGAGAATAGTTTTACCCGAGAAAGCAATATTGGCACATCCTCAATTCCAAAAGATATTTGGGGAAAAAGAATGCTGATTAACACAGTAACTCTGGGTTGCACCACAATTGAGACCAATTTCCGCAACTGTGACTTTTCATTACATTGTAAACATTCAATAAACACTCAACCTTGGATCATTTCCTTCGTTCCTAATGAATCGAGGGTTTTTCTGGACTTCGGCGAGTTCGGTTGTGTTTACAGTTACCCGAAAAATAATAGTAAACATGCTGTTCCCATTGGTTGCCTATTTACGAGGGTTAAATAGCATTGTTTATTTCTTGAAAGGCACATCCAACTTTATGTTTGGAAGCTTTTCAGATTCTTCCTGATGTGCTATCTCGGCGTTAACACCGCTTGCGCTTTGCAGTCTCTACTCAAATCGCCCGGTTGGAGGCCATCATTCCGATATTTCCATTGGTAAGTGATCGCTATAGGCCTGAAATATTGTTTCCATCAAGTTCCAATGTTCCTTGAAATAGTTCCCTCACATTTCCTCCTCAAAACTCCTCTACCGTTTGATTTTCCAACTCTTTCGTCCTTTGGAAAACTTCTAATAATTATAAAAATTGTTTCGAGGAGAGGGTAAGATCTCCTCCCAAAACCCCTTCAGTTTTGTAAATCATTAAATCCATTCAACTATTCTTACGAATCAGAGGCAGGTTCAAGAACATCCCAAAAAGTTCGTTACAAGCGCATTGTTGTAGAGAATAAACGAAACGTTGAAACATGCAATTTATAGAGAAATTAGGAACATCTAAGTCATCCCCACTTATCATATCTCACCATTAAATCCAACTGCCATCAATCAATAATTCCGATCGATAACCGATTTTCAGGTCACTGTCGATGCTGGGTGCATTCCTGTGTGTGGCGGTGATGTTCATCTCAGCTTGGCATTTTGCCCTTGTTGCCATCTTCATCGGTGCCGCTGTATACAAGTATATCGAATACGCTGGAGCCGAAAAAGAATGGGGAGACGGTATTCGTGGTCTCGGCCTTAGCGCTGCCAGGTACACAGTCGTTTTGGAAGCTCCTGGGAACTGATTTGAAGCTCGGTTTTTGAAGGTTCGCTCTGCTCAACGTTGAGAACAAGCCCCAACATAGTCGTAACTGGCGGCCACAATTACTTGTTCTTCTCGAAAATACTGACTCACCGAACACTCACGGAATGCTATCATTTGTTAGTCAATTGAAAGCTGGAAAGGTAAGTAGTAATAGATATTTTGAAGGTCCACTTTGTACAATAACGTATGGTTTAATGGGTCGATAACCTCCGCTGGTAACCACCCTTTCTTCCAAAAACGTATAGATTATGCAGAGCGTAAAAAAGAGGCATACTGCCTGGAATCAAGGAAGTCATAACCTTCTGAGTAGGGGGTCCTCTTCTGAATTCGTCCCTTTTCACCTGTTCGATACCTAGAACATCTGTGGCGACCGTCCCAGATAAATGACCGCATCTCAACCGCTCGCATGTGTAACACTTTCTTTTTCCTCCTTCTACAGAGCTGAAACACAATCTAAGTTTCACCCTGTCTTAGGTTTTAGCGTCTCCCTTTTGAGGTCAAGATACGCTCTTTATTTTACATTTTCTTGAAAGTTATGGTATGGTTCTAGACCCGTATCTCCCCTACTTTCAATTTTTGTTTCCGGCAACCATTACAAAACAGCTATCAAAAAAAAAAAAGCTCATTTTTGTAGGGCCTGACACTGGTCGCTATGTGTAGGGAAGGTAAATTCGCAAGCGATGCCGAAGATGCTGCAGCTCAACAAAGGGTACAGTTTGTTTTCGCCACTTGCGAATGTCTACATCCTAAATGCTATCACATCTATTTCAGAATCTCGATTGCTTAATGAAGAAATACAAAATCAAAGGATTTGGTGACATACTGGTGACGGAACATATCATGGAAGGAGTCAGCTGCCTTGTTCAGGTGTGTTTCTCAGGTATTTTACGGGGAGATCAGCTTTCTACCACTTTGCCCTGCATGGGAAGTGACTATGCAATTGCATATAATGTCAGCTACATTGTGCAAACAGAAAATTGCTTTCTACCGAGGTATTATCGAAAATTTGTCATCCCTGTTAGATTTTCCTTTGAACTTCGAATCCTGTCAATCTAACAGGTGCAGGTCCAATGTTCCAAATACTTGCCAATCGACACTTGAGATTTTTCGTTGAGAGAATAGGCATCGACTTCATAGCTGAGATGGGAGGAAACCACCGAATAAATGTGGTGCTAAACCTGCTTTTCTAGTGGTAATGTAATTCCAGTTTTTTCAAAGCAATCATGTCTGTGAACGGCAGACGTGATTAAGCTATGACGCACTTCGATGGATAAATTATTCACTCCAATGTAAATTGATGTGGATCGGTTACGAGAGAAGGGCCCGCGTGTTTGATGTTTGATCGGTATAATTAAGTCAATTGGTAACTACAAATTTTTTGATTGGAAAAGGAATATAGTGGACAGAGGAGTAAAAGGGGTGCATGTAGTCGTTAACACGCGGTTGATCCACGGATTGAATAAGGCACTGGGTAAAGGCCCTGTTACATCCTCCAGATATCGGTTTGTAAGCTGTAAATTAGTTTTGATAGGCTGAAACACTACTTGAAACACGCCATGTTGAGTATGTAATCAGTTACCACTACCAAATATCATAGTAATAGATCCCAGATAGAGGTTGATAGCGGGGCGCAGTCTGGGGAATTTACCCTGACTTAATTTTTGTACTTTTCCATGCCTATTGCTTGCAACTTGTGTTAGTGATGAAAAACAGAATTCAAGTATTACTGGTTAGTCTCCTAATAACTCATCATTTCAGACGTCTGGTTTGGGAGCGCTTAGGCATAATACGGTTGTGATCTCATGGCCGGAACAATGGATTACAGAACACTCATGGGATGTTGGCCATCGGTTCGTCTCAGCCCTACGGGCTTGCTCTGCGGCAAAGTGAGTCAGTCTACCGGTTTTCATTTAATCGGCTGCCCCTTCAGTTATCACATTTGGCCATCGAATCCATTCCACAGAAAAAACGTCCAACGTTTCAGATTATTTCGTTTAGGTGCGCAATCCTTGTACCGAAAAATGTTGAAAGATTCCCACCTTCAAACACGAAAGTATCCGGGAATCTGGATGTCTGGTGAGTCCATTGATATCGTACGAGGTCCCTGAATAGGTGCATAACGCGCTGTTCAGGTGGGTGGTGCATGACGGTGGATTGTTGATGTTGCTACCGTTTTTGCTACGGCAACACAAAACATGGAAGAATGCCGTAATCAGATTGTTCGCCATTGCTCAGTTGGAGGTGAGTCTGAGCTCAAAATGGTCTTCTCGTAACGGGTGCTGATGGCAAAGGTGCGGGACCATAGTCCAAAACTCTAAGAAGCTCATTTCAGGACAACAATGTACAAATGAAATCAGACCTCGAAAAGTTCCTCTACCATCTTCGTATCGAAGCCGAGGTCTTTGTTATCGAAATGGTAAGTATTGCAATCCCATGTGCTGGACTTTTTACAGTATCCAGAGAACTGAATGATTTTAGCCCGATTCGGACATTTCTGACTACACCTATGAACGAACATTGAAAATGGAAGAACGAACAAAGCTGTTGAGGAGTCTGAATAAAGCCGATCGCGAGAAAGACCTTCAAACGCATATCGAAGAAGTTGTGAGAGAGAGGAAGCTCAGCAAAATTAACGAGGAAGAAGCGGTGAGCACTGACTCTTGTACGAGCCCTTGCAAGGTACTTGCGGCTAAAATACGGCGATGCAAAAACCCGATAATGTTGAATGTTGGTGAGGGATCATCACAAGAAGTGCATTTCTAGCGGTGGTGGTCTCGCTGTGAAAATCTTTGTTTCATCCGCTGAAATGCCAATGCTATGCTCAAATTGCAAGATTTTTTGACCTTTGTTTTTGTCATGATCATGGATGGGCGGAGATTGGTAGAGGGGCGGGACCCTTCCATATTCGAACAATTCTTGGCAATGGAACTCGAACAAATCTAGGGAAAGAAATTTGATTCTGAAAAATCATAGTTTTCCAGCTTGAGATATCACGTTCCATTAATTTCTTGATCACCTTCGAATAATTTTTTGAAAATGGTACCCGCCTTACTTCCTCCGAAAGGCCCTTTTGAGAAAAATCTTTTGCGTTTTTCACATAAGTGGTGCTTAAGTCAGGTTTCATCGATTTTCAGATGCAGAACGCAGCTCTTGAAAAGACGTTAGAAATAGTTCCTGAAGACAACCAGGATACAGAATCGAAAAAGATTGAAGGAAAAGGTGTACGATTCAGTGATAGCAACTCCGTGGAGGAGGTAAATTTCAAGCCATCTTCTTCCTCCTCCTTCTTTTCCCTCACTTCCTCCCTGATCAAATCCCATCCCGCTTCCAGTATTCCGTCGAATTTTCGGTGTTTCAGAATCACAAACCTGGAAACGGTACTTTGGAACGTGACAACGAG
This sequence comes from Haemonchus placei, assembly GCA_900617895.1. NCBI lineage: Eukaryota > Metazoa > Nematoda > Chromadorea > Rhabditida > Trichostrongylidae > Haemonchus > Haemonchus placei. Next base: position 7,391 of record UZAF01018036.1, on the reverse strand, counting down.
GAAAGACGGCGAAGGAGGCGCTACAATGTGCACAAGATGCACACTGCAGTGAAATTGAATGAGCTGATGAGGGAGAAGTCGGGTGATTGCCAGCTGCTTATCGTCAACCTGCCCGGACCTCCCGATCAGGACTCAGATATATACTGTAAGTACCAATGAGTCAGTTTATACTCGGAGCTACCATAATTGACGTTTTTCAGATATGGAATTTATCGAGGCTTTGACCGAGAGCCTGAATCGGGTATTACTAGTGCGTGGTACAGGAGCCGAAGTAGTTACCATCTATTCTTAGTCTCTCGTCAATTGGTCAATACTCTCTGTACTGCTTGATCATTTCCGTTCTCATTTTTCCTCTCCCTCTCCCTTTCCCTCTCTCCCTTCCCATCTCTATGATTGATTTTCTCATCGCCCATATGCACTGCGGGTACTTACGTCGTCTAAGCGCCACACTTTCATACGAGCACATCCAATTTTCTGTCGTCGTCATCGTCGACGACGACGTCCGCACGGGTGAGCATGCGGACGTCGTCCGGATCGCCCATTCCTTCCTGGCTCATCAGATTGCCATGTAGAATTCCTCAAGTAACGGAATCGCAGCTATCGTGTCACATATATGGATGCCAAAGCTCCCCTTCTGATTTCTACCGGTATCCGCATATCTAGCTTTGATTAATTTGATTTTAGCCCTAGCTAGCTAGTGCAATTCAAGCCAGTCATCGTCATCATCATCACTATCATTATCATTATCATCACCATAATCATCACATGACATCAAGGATCTAATACTTCACCAGCTACAGTTGTTATTGTTGATGAATTGATTGATATTGATTGAACATGAAAGTATTGCAACCCACTATTCGCTCCCATAGCAACGTATACTCTATGTATGTGCTATCTTTTTTTGGTTGAATGTGTGTCAATGTCTATGTGTACATTACTCTTTCCACGAACTTAGTTGAACTGGTGGCATTTCGGTGATTTTATGCAAGTCGGAGTTGAATAGAATCTACTTAATATGTTCGTTGTTCGTTACAGTTACAGTATGCAAAATTCTTATAAACGTTGTATATATCCAGTGGTTTTTGTTCAAGATGAAGATATGAAAAAGAGATATTAGAGTGAGGATGCAGACACAATGATCATAGGGCTTGGCCGACATGAAAGTTATCTAGTTCGAGGCAAACACTGGAGGTGAAAGTTCAGAATAGTGCAAAGGTAACGAAGAAAACGCGAGAGCTGGCGTAGAATAGAAATTCAATGCCTCAACAAAGAAGTAAAATCAAGGATTGGACGAGAATATTACGACAAAAGTGCATTGAAGGGGTATTTGAATGAGCTGTTCAAGTGCGCGCGCCACTGCATACAGGTGGCTACAGTACGCGGCCTGCACGCAAGGTATGGGTCCCGGTGCGAATGATGCAACCTCTACAGCCTCTAAAACGCTTGATGACACGTCGCTTGGGCTAGTTTTGGGATGTGTTCATCGATTAGGTCGGACGTATCTTGACTGTTTTGCTCAAGCCAGTTACTTAAACGTTACCACCATTCCGTGAGTACATCCCAAAACGAGACTGATCAACGTCAACGACTCCCTCAAATGATCAAGTCTCGAAGCCTTTTCTCGCTAACCAGGACTGTTTCTAATATGCGTCTCCCATCTGTTTTACGTTCAGAATCGCATTTTTGAGTGCGTATTTGGTTCAATTACAAATCAATGCTTCTTCCTCCCAGACGAATCCTGCACCCGTAAACCGCCCCTGTAAGAGTGAAAGGCCTGCTTGGTATAGGCGGCCATCAATCGACTATGAGAATCGCTCCATGCGTGGGTAGTGTGCGCTGCTACAGCGCCTCTTTTATGTGTAAGAGTCAGTAATAACAGCGCTTTATCATTTCTGTTCAAATTGCATGTCTACTCATCTCGAAGTTAGCTTTACTTTTGCCTTTTCGCCTTTACAAATTGCATTTTACAAAAAAATTGTGCCAAACACTCAAAGCATCGACGCGACATGCACTGCTCACCACAGGGCAGAGTAAAAAAATTACAGATCAGAAAAGAACAAGCTCATTTTTGGTGGTTCTGTCACAAAGTCATTGTAGGTTCATTTCTGGTTGATCAGTTGTGGCGCTCGTAGTCCGATTTCCGCCATGCTCCCCTGGAAAAAGTGATCATAGGGTATGTACATTCCAACATGATTTAAGATTTTAACAGATTACCCAGGCATGAAGTTCTATAAATGAATCACTAGCTAGAATTAATCCCTTCAAAATTCGAGGAAAGTCCTCAAGTGGGAGGGGTTGCAAATGATTCCAATTTACAGGAGACGACGACATTAGGCAAAGAAAGACCAAAAGAACTCTTTACGGTTGGAAACTAATAAGAAGTCCCCTGCTTCACTATGTTCCCATGAAGGATTGGCAGCAGATCAGAGGTCCTGCCACTATATAACCAGCTTAATGATTGAAGACATGAAGAAAAAGGCCATATCTCTTGATCGGGGAGAGCGACAGCTGGTCATTCAAGTTTGGTCACAACACTGAAGCCCAGCCTTTTTCTGTGGCCCACTACATACAGCTAGTGTTCAAATGACTGTTTGTCTGAGATGAGAAAAAGTGTGGCTTATCACCCACTAGGGGGAACTTAGTGATAGCACGTAGGTAAGGAACCGGAGCCGTTTTCAAATTACGAACTGAAATATAGCTTCGATATCGGAAGAAAAGAAATAGCAAAGAACTTATACTGGTAATCGCTTCCAGAAGACTGATAACTACTTTCACATTTTTTGCACAGAATCGGACTTTAGTCTCGAATTCGCGTTAATTCGCGCGGCGAGTCTTTGATAGTAGTCTTGGGGCGTCAAATTGCTAGGATGTTCAATGGCATTAAGCTCCGCCTCCCACGGATCGATAAGGCGCCAATTTTCAATACTGATTTGCCCATTGGTTGCACCAAACACCCATCACCCTTCATTCAATTCCCTCGACAAAGGTGGCAAGGGCGGCTTCCCGTCTGAGTCTAAATGTTACATCTCGCACTCCCACCTAGGAGGTCGATTTCAAACGATCCATCTGCAACTCGGATCTTTTTTCATTTTATGCCATTCTATCAAAATTATTAACCACTAGGAAGGCAACTTACATTATACACTCTAGCTTTGATTTTTACCGTCTCAAGAACCAAAGCTAGTAGTGCCGCTTGAACTCCAGTATTACAAGCTGTTATCACAGGCAATGCAGCCCTGTAGCCAGCCCTCTTGAGTGCTGAAATAAATTGACATTTCAGAAGTAGTGTAATATAGTGGATTGTTTGGAAACTATCCGTCGACTATTTCGCAGAAGTCTAGTATTTACTGAAATGTCTGTAACTTCCCCTAGAACAGTTAAATGGTAAGGGATCTTATTAACCATCCAGCTCCCTACTTTACCTTATTTACTTACGCCACCTACTTAGTGCTGAGTATGGGGAGACAGTTCGGTCACCATAGGACTTATTTAATCCTGTATAATCCGGACTGCCTCCCATATTCAACACCTACTACTTTACGGGATCGAATCCGGCCACTCCGCTGCCGAAACCCATTGCAACTTGTGGCCAGCACTTCTTTCAAAGCCCTTTTCAAGCTGTTTCACCTCCTACCAACACACCTCCTACCAACGCTTCGAAGCCCTAACGTGAAGGTCGAAAATGAACCCAAAATCTGGTCAAACGACATTGATAATGTGGAATTTCCTGAAATGCTACGCCGATACAAATAAGTAACAACTCAATGGAAATTTTCGGAACATTCTAGAACAAATATGGACTTTTGTGAAATTTCCGGCAGATGCTTTCCAAACATTCTTATACCAGTCCGTGCAGTAGATTTTCAAATTTCCTAACTTAGGTCATCAAGAAACTCGCCATGTGATATTTCTTCCTTTGTCTTCAATCCGTTTTGAGATATCACGTTGACTAAAGGCACATTCTTGGCGCCTTTCAGATGGGCTCCGGTCGCGCCTGAAGCATTTCCACTTTACTGATGTCCTTCGCACAAGGATATTAATTAACTAATTGGTAGTGTTATGGCCGATTTGGATCGATAGGGAAGAATTATTACTTTTCGGAGTCGGAGACTCCTTCAAACCTTGTATTGAAGGAGCAGTTCACGATAATTCTGTGGTGTCTAGTTCAAGACGAATAATGGAAGTGTTAATATAGTTAAACGTGGCGAAGAGAAAGGAAACAGAAGGATTTAAAAAAGTAAGATCGGGGATTGGAAGAGGTTGTGATGGCAAAAGTTGCATAGAAGGGTTATTTGGACGAGCTCTTCAAATGTGTGTGAAATTGCGTATAGAAGGCTACAGTAAGCCAACTGCGTGCAAGGTGTATGTCCCGCGCCAAGGGTGTAACCCCTGCACCCTCTACAACGCCGTGAGAACTCGTCTATTCTGGGTGTATACGTCGGCTAGGCCTGTCTTGACGCCCTCAGTTCGCCTTGTCTAAGGCGGAGTTGGTGTATTGGCAAGTGGCGCACTATACCACACGCATGATCGCGGTTCGAACTCAGGATCAATATCTGCTTAATTCAACTAAGCAGTCCACCACTAAGGAGTCATTCAGTTGATACTAGACTAGTTTGGGAAGATAAAAGCACTGGTTTGTACATCGGCTGGCCTCGCCCTATCTAGGCCATTTTTCGTCCCAACAGTGCCCTCGTGCCATCACTAGGGGTCACGGCTCATCCCAGATAGAAAGAAACCAATTCTATCGTGAACTGTGCCTTTCATTTACAACCAGCCCGTCCCAATGTCTGCCTGCAAATAGAATTCACAAGCAAGCGAAAGGGCAGTGTTTGACACAAGAATTCTCACTTAACCTGGAGCTGGGACTTCCAGTGGTTCAGTGCCATGAAATTGTCCTGATGGCCGAGCGTCAAGGTAATTGATCTAGAATCGGAAACGGTGAAAAACCATGAAAAATGAGTAAAAGTGGAAATGAATACAAAAAAAACTATTGCAGAAAAAACTTTTTTTGCTGATGATCGGCTACCATCTCAAACTAGAGCAGGCCGTTCAGCACTTTTTGTTGCAGTTTTACAAAAAAAAGTGCTTAACGGCCTGTTCTAGTTTGAGATGGTGGCTGATCATCAACGGACGAGGACTTGAGTGCAAATACCGCCAATCAAGGAAACTCGGGTGCTTTAATTGCAATCAGGTGAAGCCCGCTTCGGTGTGATTTTCGACGTCGTAGCTGCTGAAGGAGGGATGCTATCGAAGCGTATTTCTGAGGAATCGGCGATCCTGCGAAGGATGAGAGGGCAGGGTAGTAAACAGGTGAAGAATAATACAGTATCGTGCGAATGCAAAGCCAAAGTCATGAAGAAAGTACAAAGACAACGAGGAAAGTGACAGAAGACGATTTGGTTTGATTTGAACGTCCCGTGAACGTGTGATACGGTAACCCCCCAGAGCCCGACCACGCCAGAGAAAAAGAAGGTTCTAACTGCCAGCAACTTCTTGACTCTGAAAGTTGCTCCGGGAAAAGTTCAAATCCCCTCTAGTTGTTACCTCAAAGACGTTTTGTTCATAACACTTTTGAGATAGTATGTGCTAAGTATCTTTGGCCATAGCCTGACTTCTTCAAAAAGGAACCTGATGGATACGCCTTTTCAGAGAAAGGACAAAGGCAAAGGACGTTCTCCAGAACAGTTCTGGACAGAATATAGTATTTAGATCCTTCGTTTGGGATCAAAAAGCTGCGTTTAGGGAAGCTCCTTGATATCTTCAAAGATAAGCAAATCCGGCCGACTACCGTGTTCAGTTCATCGAATAGCGATTTGCCATTTCTGTTCTTCTTATCCAGTTCCTCGAAAGTTACAAGGTACGAGTCGTCAAGTGGCTTTGCAGTGAAATTGCCAGGCTGAATATATGAATATTAGAAATTCAGATAAAAAAACTGCTCAGTCAAAACACATTCGAGACGTGGGTAGATGTGATCCACAAGGCTTCAGCGCACTTCAATTGGCGAATCGTTCCTCCTTGATAAGGAAGCAACAATAAGTATTCCTTGTTGCCTTCGGGACTACACCCACATGTTCAGCTCAGTCCAATGCTTAGAAGATCTTACTCTTCTTTGAACCACTTGATTAGTGACAGGATAACCAGCTTTCTTCCATGCATCGAGACCACCGTCAAGTACGGAAACCTTGCCATGACCGTACACCTGAAGAAGCAACACCTAGTGGAGTATGGGGAAATGCTCTCAGTGATAAATTTCAGTTTTCTAGGCTACTGGGAGACAGAGAAAACAACGATAACAGCTTTTTAACTTGCCTTCAATGCCCACCATGCTTTGGCTGGCCACATCATGCCGGCAAAAGGGCCTCTACCATAAACAATAACATGGTCATCATTGTTCACACCAAGCAGGCGCATGTACCTTTCAAATACTTCGGGTGGATAGAGATCGAAGCGAATGTATCTGAAGAAAATTTATGAGGTTTTGGGAATGTTCTGCTGCCGACAGAAAAAGAAAAGATTAGCCTACGGGGGTCTGGTAAAAATTTGATCCCTAGACTGATTTGGTGATGGGGTACCTTTTGTATTTACCCCTTTACTGAGCTAATCGCTTAGGAACTCAGAAAGTCATGGAGAAAAAAGCAGTCATTAGAATGAACTTTTTTAGTAGATCCATATACAAACTAGAACAAATCGTAGTCATTCAGAGTTTCTCCAAGAGATTGTAAACTTACTTCGAAGGATAGAAAGCAGCATCAATGTTGAATAGTATGGCTCCAGGAATGTGCTCTTCAACATAGGCTCTTGGCTGAATAAAATTGATTGAACTTATTTAAATACCCGACTTTTGGTCAGCATCAAGCGTTTAATAGCTGAATCAGAGTGATGGAGTGAAGGTGTGATCTGGCTCTACAGGCTAGGGGCATCATACTCGAAGGCATCTATGTGCGATTTTTGATAACTGCAACTCATTGCAGCGGTCAACGTCTGTAGCAGTAGCGAAAGAAATTCTGCTTAAATAATACAAATCATAAAAAAGTCATTTAGTAATTATAGTTAAGTTGGGGAGGAAAATCTCCAGTAAAAATTTGAAGTGCTACTAATTTTGCGTGAGATTCATACCATCCTCTGCTAAGCACGCCAAGGGGAAAACAGTAGTTTGGCAGCTGATCAGCGACCTACATAAAGCTCAAAGTGCAAAGTTCTTGACGATACTCCTATTTCGAAACCTGATCGGCCGTGTGAGGTAGTGCGCCACATGCCACTGCACCATCTCCGCCCTAGCCACTATGAGTTGCAAAGCGCATTCTAGGTAGTCCCCTGAATCCACCTGCGCCTCAGAGCAAGAACAAGTGACTTCTGATCCACCATTCACTTCCCTATCCGGCAGATGG
>UZAF01018035.1:27812-37971 GCA_900617895.1 Haemonchus placei | reverse complement strand
GGGTCCCGCCGCCGATGCAGTTCAGCTATAGGGACCGGGGTCGCGACAATGAGGGTAGCCGGCAATGTAGCCCGCAATAGTGCTTGGTAACGTCCTTTAGCCAAGCAATACAGTTCCAATAAGCCTCAAGAGTGGAGGAATGGGTGACAAATGGCTTTGAGCAAAAAGGTAGGATAGGGATAGAATTGAACATTCCATTGACCAAAGATTCATTTCTTCACAAAAGTATAACCGGTAGAGCGCTAGCAACTATTTCTGCTGAGAGAGCACATACATATTGAGGAAGAGATGTGCCCTTCCCCCCAACTACGTTCTCACCTTGTTATGATACTAACTTTTTGTTCGGTAAGGTTCTGTAAGGAAGTAAACCATACTTGGAGAAACGCAGTTGACCAGTGCAATACGTAGACCAATGAGCTGCATAGAACATGACCACCGAAACGATCGAAACGAACATCACCCCATTCGTCATATGTCCCAGTGACATCGCATAGCAAATGTTCAGCGTAACAAACACTGTAAAGCAGTAAACCGAACGCTCGGGTGTTTTGAACTTTGCGGGTTGTACCACTGATTCGTAATCGCAAATGCAAATGTCCATTTCCTATCAGTCCACAAACATATTTCAATGCAAAAGAGAAAGTGCACCTTGAGTCATACTGTCACATCCGTGATCAAAAAGTTCTCCAAGTGGACTACTTGATCCGGTTCGTCGAGCTTGTTTGCCATCAATTGCATCAAGTGTTTGGTAAAGAAATAATCCTAGAGCAGCTTGTGCATAAGCCCATGATGGAGCCTAAACGATTCTCCCTTCCGATAATTCAAACAACTCCACTAGAACCAAAAAGGTGTGCGAACTCAATTACGATTGAGATGAGTGAGGTCATTTCGCGTCTAGGTGCGAAGTGACCTCAATCACACCTAAACTTATCTTAATAACGTTTTCTGTTTCAGGCTTTTGAAGGGTGAGCTGAAGCTGAAGCCTAGCACTTACTGGATTTTCAGGCCTTGTCGAGGGCGCGCTAACAAGCTCTCTCTACAATGCCCTAAACTTATGAAAAAACAGTACTGCAAAGCTTTTAACTCTCTATTTTTCCATGAGACAAAATGGCTTCAGATGTTACCACCTGAATTTCTTGCTGCCCAAAATAGCAATGTTTTCAAAAACAGGTTGAAGAAGATCGATTTGCTATAATGATTTGGAAAACAAGACTTTTGAAACTCTTCCAAAACACGTGTATCCATTCAGCATTTCGCTTGTAGCTTCTGCCCGCTGTTGCTTTTTGCAACGATTTTCAAACTTGGTTGACTCGTGGTGTAATAAAAAGCCCGCTGCTAGACTTCCAATACTTTTCTTTTCTTTTGCGTTATAACTCCATTCTTACTTGTTTGTTTGTTTGCTTTGTTGGAATCTGATTTAATTGTACCGGATTCACTTCATTAGGTAGTAGGTCTCCAGGGAGGTTTATTAAGACCAGTCATGAATCCCTTGCACTGGAACTGAATGTGCACTACTTTTTTTCATTCCATCCGAATGCAGGCTGTGATAATCGTAATGGCGCGTCGGAGGCTGAATTGTTAGGGGTAGAGAATACCTAACATCCGAAAATTCGGTCTCCGATTCCGCAGGTATGCTAGTATCTGTTTGGGAGTGACGTTATCCCTAGCGTCATCTGCCTACTGAAATCAGAAGTAGATGCTCTTTAACTACCATACAGCTCATATTAACTATCTAAACGTTCTGTAGTGACTTCTGCTTCGGTTCATTATTTTTTTCTTCTCCTACACCCCTAACTGGAGATCTTAATACCTTTTGTTTTGAACCATGTTTTACTTTCATTCGATTGTAGGTTGTTGAATTAATATATCATGGAATTGTAGTTCGCGCACCTTAGCGTGCATCAAATAAATAAATAGCGCGCCTCTCCTCAATCATACCTAACCTCATGTTAGTCATAAGAGTGATGGCAGTGAAATTTCAATAGAAAATTAGTGTTGTGAATATGAGAATTCTCAACTTTACAGAGTTTCATTACCATGTAGAATAGCAAAATTCGATAGATCCAAAAATGAACTCCGTGTAAGATGTTGAAACACTCTGTTGACCTTTTTTTTTTCTGAATTTTCACTAACCTGCGATATCAAACAGCGTTTACAAAGGCGACGTAGTTGTTTGATATAGGAACATCTCGTCTTCGAAAAGTCATTGAACGACCTCCGGCCGATCGGTTAGGTTACACTTCTTACGGAAAATTACAATATTCAAGCTAAATTTAGTACATTGAAGAGACTATCCATCAGCTACTAATTAGCCTGGTGGGTAAGTGATAACCAATGAGAATAAGCCTTGCTTAAGACCTTAGCCTTCGCTCTAGGGTGCGTCATAAATATGGTAACAACTTTATGCAAGAGCGTAACTTCTTTCTTTGACGAATTTTTCGAAACATGTTTATTCCATTACATTTGCAATATATGTACCTTAGTTATCATATCTGCTCTGCCGTGGTTACATCAACAGTTCTCAAGAAATGGTGAAAAATGGTAAATGACCTCATCGAACTGCCATCCTATCTCTGCGCGATTAAGGTGAACCGATTTTCAAGATCGCTGATCGCCTCGATATTTCTCGCATGACCGTCCGTCGAATTGCGAAGCGTAGGTCAGTCAATGATAATCCTTGGTCTGGTCGGCCCGTTTCAGTCACGACCCCTCGGGCAAGGAAAATTATCAAGGAAAGACTGCGTCGTGAACCCTGCAGAAGCATGTGAAAAATGGCTGCCGAATTGGGTGTGTCGCCTACTTCGACGAGAAGAGTCATCCGGGAGCAACTAATTCTTTATTCTTATAGGCTCCGAAGGCTCCACAGCATTCCTGACAAGACGATGTATGAAAGGAAGACGAAGTGTCGAGTCTCTTTAAGCGTGGTACGCACCTGCTAAAATTAACCAGGATACCTACATGAAAGACATTCTCGAAAAGATACTACAGTGGGCCAAAGATCACTTCAAAAATATAGTTCAGACTCTTCAACAAGAGCACCAGTTCACAAAGGCAGGAGGACACAAAACTGGCGCCGTGAAAATGTTCCGAACTTCATTGCGGCTTCAGATGGCCAGCAAATTCCCTCAACCGTAACCCGATGGACTATTGCGTATGGTCTACTTAAGAGAGAGAGGCTTGCGCTTCAAAACATGCCACAATTGCTGCTCTCAAAGAATCACCGAAGAAAGTCTTGGATAGAATTCCTCAAGAAGCTCTGCGTGCCGCCATAGATGCATACCCGAAGCGTCTAAGAGCCATAATTCGTAAAGGAGGAAGGCATATTGAACGATCGTATGTTCGTATCGTTAGTGCAATGTTTAGTTAAAGGCACCGTTAACATGATTTTGGGTAAGCCAGATTACAATGAAAAACGAAAGACAAGATCGAAACTAGTGCGACTGAGGTGAAGAAACTGCTTGCATCGGTGTTTTCACAGTGAAAAAGGGCCTCGAAAAAACGTTAAAAAGGGGGCTGGACGTGAATGAAACCAGAAAAATGAAGAAGGTGGGGCGCCCGAACGAGCTAAACAGTGCGTTTCACTGCGCGCGTGTGGGTCGTGCTGCGAATAACAGACAATGGTAATTCACAATTCATTCACTTATAAGCATGAATAAACAAAAAAACCTTAGTGACAGCAAAAGTAGCTCACCTTTTTAAGCCTCTAGGAGTAGGAAATTAAATAAGGGATCGCGGCAGCAAAAAGAAAAACTGAGGAAAAAAGAATGGGAGAAAAACATCGCCTCATCACTGGCGGTTAGCTGTTTGTGCGTGGGTCCTAGAACGAATAATAGCAATCCATATTGACTCGACACTCGTCTAACGTGACACCGATGGAGGGGCGGAGGGCGACCGTGGATATCTCTCCGGCCCGTTATTGTGCCCTATCCAGCCGTTTTCCGACCTTATTCCTGCACAAATGGTACCAGAGGTGGCTTCGAATTCAAACCATGTGCAAATCTCCGAAACACTTTTTCGTTAACAGTGCCTTTAATATTTCACTGTAGTTCATCTTTTATCGATTTAAAATGCGGTTTCTGTACCACAATTTTTTGTTACCATATTTATGGCGCACCCTGTATAATACTTCTGCACCTACCCAACCGCTCCAACCCATGTACTATGCTACATTTGCATCTACTCAATCGCTTCGACGAAGTTCATCGGAGAGGAGCAAATCGCAATCAAATCAAGAAGTTCTGCATAAAGATGTTCAAATTCGTTACCAATGGAACCATCTGAGTTGTTTAATTATTATTTGAAGTTACTTCCTATTAGAGGAATCAGGCTACAGTTCATTGGAATTCTTTTGTTGATATTTCTTTCATCTCGCATGGTAATAAAACTCTTTGAAGCAAGGCAATGAAAATTTCACGTTAAAAATCAAATTTATTGAAGTTTCTCTTTTTTTTATCATTTTCGTTCATTCGACATCACTCCCATGATTAAGATGAGATTAGGTACGGTTGAGGAGGAGCGAGTAATTAAGACAAGTTCAGATACGACTGAGTTCACTTCGCGCCTAGACACGAAATGTTCCCAGTTGTCTCTAAATTCATCTCAGTCGTAACTATGTTCCGATACCCGAACCGAAGCGAGCAATAGCAATAGTACACTTTTGTGCGGTCGACATGTATGCGGTCACATTATTACAGCATTCCAGTAGTCACAGTCAGTTCCACACTCAGTGCCAGGTGTGGTGTTGAAGTACGGCATGAATAAAGGGTATGCGTGATTAGAGGATTTTCACGGTAGCTAACAACAGGTGCGACACATGCAAACTACTCGGGCACGAAGCAACGACCACAATAGTGCCCAGATTGCAAGTGATAAGGATAAAGGATTAAGTCATGACACGTTGATCACTCCTGTCTAAGGGATGTGCCCACGAATTTGGCTTCCACTCAGAATCGCAGTGGCGAATTGAATGAATGCGTGGCTTATACTTAACTTGCGGTGGCCAACCGATGTAGAAGTCAATTCCTTTTTTACTCTCAGACGACTCTAATATCGATTAACTGACCCCAGGAGGATGGGATCTTTTTGGCCCAGGCGGATATCGATCCTGGATTCGAACCCTGACCATGCATGTGTGAAGTGCCTCACTTGCCAATACACCCGCCTCCGCCCATTGAAATAATTCGCTAAATGATTGACCGCCTACCTCGCTCTTAAGACACATATGACGAAGAGCCGATAGCAATGGCTTGGATCAGAAACTCTATCGCATTGGCGCTTCAAAATAGAAAGACAGATCGAAACAAACAAGACATCGTTGAGGCCGAAATCATGTCAACGTTCACAAGCATTGCTGCAAGATGTAAATACCAAAATGGCATTGGAAAAGAAAAGTCATTGCTATGGGGAAGAAACTTAATTCAGGTACTTTGTTATTCTTTGGTGCCCCTTCTTGTTCGCCTACTGCACTTATTTCTGCTCATCGAGTGTGGCCACTCAGTGGCGAGAGGTGATAGTTCAACAAACTTCGGAACTTGAATCAGAACGTGCGTCCTTATATGCGAATGGTGAATGAAGTCGTAATTGATACAAGAACAAAAGAAACATTGGTGAACATCGGCAAGAGATGCGATATCCTTGAAGAAAAGAGAGCTGAGAGAGGAAATTTCTATTTGGAATCGAGAGTTGAGAGGTTGACGACTAAAAAGTCACGCATTTCAGTTCCACCCTTTCGAACACTGGTTTTCGAGAATCCCATCCTCTGTTGATTACCTGAATAGTGAGACTTCTAGAGACTTTGACTCGAAATGATCTAATGTGATCTCTGGCGCCTCTAAACGTGGCTCTGTCAGTTTGTTTGAATCTGTCGAACATAATTTGCATTGTACCAATTCCCTGCTGAATTTCTTAAGCCCTAGTACAATATGTAGGATGGGAAGGAGAGATTCGAAGGCGTCAAACCCGATCTGTGCTCTGTCAACTACCTGCTGAATTTAATTGAATGTATTGAATATTGAACTTAAATATTGAATGTATCTTAGCATCGTGTATAAGCTGGCAAGGAAAGATGCCCACCGGCAAAGAATTCTCAAGGTTGTTTTGCTTACCGTGGATTTTGAGAGAATGTTATTATGTGCGTCCCTCGTCTGCGCTCCTTCTCACAGAAGGGTAATTTCATACGTCCTTCTGAATAACATTTGAGGGAAGAAAGCACAGGCGAAAGGAATGGTTGAATCACTGAAATAGTTCTCAAAAGGAGTCACATGTGTCAAATGTGTTCACTAGCGTTGGTTATCAGACTTCATCGCTTCTGAAAAACCACTAAGAACCGAAAACATATTTGTGGACAAGAAATCAGTTTTTGGAACGTTAGTCAACGTGAGAACATTGGTAAAAAATGCTGATTCTGTTACTCTCGCTCTCTCGCCTGAGAACTTTGACCTTGTACTCTTTGAGGGATCCTGTTTGAACTCAAAAATGAAACCGCCTTTCTATTGGTTCTATGAATTCTTTTTATAATGTTTTAGATGTGACAGAGCGCGAAAAAGGAGTAGCCGTTATGCTTCTTGAGAATGCTCCTTCCTGTAGAGCTGTTTTACAAGAGTCTATTCAAATGCGTAAGAACATCTACTTAATTATTCTTTTCTCCGGGAATATTATCAGATTTAATTCGATTAATTTGATTTACCATCCTGTAGTGTAGCAAATCCACCATTCAACTAGAACTATCAGTGTTTACATATCATTAGATAAGCCATGCACTGCACTGGACGATATTAAATTTCTGTGGGGCAGCGAAAGGCATGGTGGAACAACGGCTAATGTTATATGGCATGTTTTGATGTCGCAATTTTGAGCAGCTACCCCTTCCTCCTACAATGGGAGAATCTTTCCTGAGCATGTTTTTCTGCAATGCTTCAGGACTTGTCTCAAATGTTGCCGTTACTACTCTCCCAGGTAGTAGTGACCACAGTGCTCTTGAATTCACGATTAGTATCAAAAAGTTGGCTTTCACGATTTCCTGAAAGCATGATTTACGATCACAGATTACGTTGCTATTGATGATCACTTGCTTATTGTAGATTGGTCGGTTTGCTTTGCTACTGTCTCCACAGTCGATAAGGTGTATGAACTCTTTATCAATATCCTCCATAATTCTGTGGAACGTCTCTTACCAGTCAAAGATTTAGGATACTTTCAAAAACTTTTCTATATTTATTAGAGAGATGATTCGACGCCGAAACACATTGTGGATTTTTGCGATAGCTGATGGTTTAAGAGATGATCGGAGAGCTTTGAAAAAATATAGTATTAGAAGCAATCACCTTCGACTCTCATTTAAACTTGGCATGAAGGTTATGTCTTGAGTGCTTTTCTCTGAAGTCTCTGCTAAGATATTACAATTTTTACTCGGTTAACGTTTCAGCTGGTCGGAACCTGGAAGCCGAAAAAAAAATTTAGGATTCATCCTGATCAAACGACGTCTAGACTTCAGCCTAGTTCAGGTGTAGCCTATAGATATCTAGAAAGGACTTGCAAAAGCACAACAAGGTAACCATCTTGAATGCCCCAAAAGAGACCGTTCACCCGCTTTTTTGAATCTCCGGCCTGTCCTCTACTGCCGCTACGTAGGCGACATTTTTGTCTCTTGTCCAACCCAGAAAGAAATGGTCACGCGTTTTGAATTGCTGAACAGCAAACTGACAATATACGACTACACGAGCAAACCCTGAAGACAGTTGGCTGTCTTTTCTCAACATGCAGATCCAGCATGAGCGAGAGTTCCTGCGGACAAAATGGTACAGGAGACCCACTAGCAAGAATATTTCAGTCCATTGCAAGTCGGTGTAACCACACAAAACCAAGCGAGCCATCATGGGCAATATGGTTAGGACGGCGAAGGCGGTTTCATCAAGTGATCAAGAACAAGAAGCCGAGGAGTTAGCTAGTAAATGGCTATCTCTATGGGTAACCACTGAGGAACCAGCGCTCTGGCAGACCGCCCTGAAGAAAACCACACGATCTAGAAACTAAAAATCCGAAGGTGCTTTTTTGCCTGCCTTTCGTGTCAGACTCCGTCACTTCAAGCTTGAGAATGGCTTCGCAAAAGTGGTCTCGGTCCAGGTGGTTAAAGTTCCTCCTACATATCTAAGGCAAAGACTGGCCCAAACCGTCACTACGACCTTTCTGCTTTACCCCTCATTGCGGCATCTGTCCCAACGGGCGAGGGGGTGACTGCATGGTGTCCAGTGTGGTCTACTTTATCACATGCAAGCTCTGCGAAGAGGAATACATAGGCGGAACCGGAAGACCTTAATATGCAGATTAGAAACATCTGGATTCCCTGAAAATCAGAGCTCGAAATGCCCTTGTGGACCATAGAAAGCATCGCCACGCGATGTAGAATTTAGGGTATCAATCAAAACGTCGATGCGAGGGCCCGCGACCTCGGCGCAAAAAATATGGAGCCTTTTGGACCAGTGCGAAAAATCTCAAAATGAATCGGAAAGACGAATGCCTTGCCCTGAGTAATGTAATAAGCTTGCCCCTTTCCTCGACCTGTGTGGTTTTCAATTGCCACCGGCGGCAAGCCAGGGGCCAGAACACTTGGAGCCCACTCACTAAAGGTTTAAATACGCCGTTCGAAATAGAGGGTTAACGTTCTTTTTACGGGACATTTGAAGAGGGTTATCTGTTGCTTTTTTACAAGACCGTTCTAGAATCTATAGGTTAAACCTAAACTACGCTGTGGCCTAAACGTCGTTTGATCAGGATTAACACCAAATGCTTTTTTTCTAGCTTCCAGGCTCCGACGAAAGCGACTGGCCGAGACGTTAGCCGAATAATGTATTAGTCGAAAGGTGCGTCAACAAGTACCAACTTCACTTCGAAAAGAAGATTGTAGACACTGAGATTTTTTCTAAGCTGTTCGTGTTTATTAGGACACGTATTAGAGACAAAATGTGTATTTTGTCTCTGATTGAAGGCAACGACAGTACCTTGTTCGGTAATGGGGATAAAGCTGAACTTCTAGCATTTTCAAAAATGATTCGCTCCTCACGTTTCTTTTTTTGAGGACCCCACACCACGTTACCCATATTTGGAATCCACTGTATGGTTCTATAAGAGCGATATTGCTGACATAATGAGCGAATGCCCAAGTTCGAAGTCGTTCCCACCAAACTCTATCGTTACAAGTTTATCCAGAGAATTTCGCCTGGAGTAGCATATTCATTAGAATAACTCTTCAATCAGTCTAATGGTATCGGAAGCTCCAACCCTTAAAATGTCTCTCTGACTCCTAGGCCTAAGAGAACGCTTTAAAGGAATTGACTGTCCATAAGCACTCTTCTGTTTTCGCAGAAGTCTGGAAAAATCCCAGAAAACATACTTTCGAAGAATTTTGAGCAAAATAATGTTATATCTTCGAAACAGCAGTTTCTCGAGGAGAACGTTCAGAGATGGCACTGCTCGTATCACTTAATGATCGGGCTAAGACTTATGAGCTTCAGCAACATATTCACGTTATATACTTTAATTTTACCGAGGCTCTTGACAAGGCACCCCTTCATAAACATGTGAGCAGACTTCTGGTTGGTATACACCCCAAAGTTATGCAGCGGTCCACCACTCCTCAACAAATCGCCGTTAGCAAGTGCGAATCGGAACCACTTTTCGCTGGTCTTCCAGACACTGATCAGTAAGTGGTTCTCGCAGTCTGAGGTGATTTCTCTTTTGCTTTTCGATTCATATACAACACATTCGATGTGCCAAAGGCTGTCTAAGATCTGAGAGTAAAATGCCAGATGTATGCAGTCGACACAAAGATTCCCAAACAGTTCAATTCGTGGAAGATTGTGCTGTCCTCCAAACGGCTATTGACTATTGAAAGAATGGTCTCAGATATGGGATTAGTCTGTCATTAGAAAAGACACTGTTCCTTCAAGAAGTTGAACCTTCTAAAGCAGTCACAACAGCGTATTACAGGGTGTCCCAAAATTATTTGCGCCGATTTATAGCAATATATTTGAAACTTCTCAACTGCGAAAGACGATGGAATTTCTAAGCACGCTAGCTATGACTATGTGCTACAACATGCTAAAGTCGCATTTCAAAATATCCCCCGTGAGCGCGAATAGAAGTCAAAGTTTGCTTTCGACTT
>UZAF01018035.1:12579-23359 GCA_900617895.1 Haemonchus placei | reverse complement strand
TTGCGATCACTCTGACGTTCTGAGCGTTGAACAGCTGCTCGACGGTGAAGAGCTTCTCATCCGAAAAGACGATCGAGTGCGTCCGAAGCAAAAGCTGTCGGCACTTCTTGACTCGCGCCTGCTGATTCGAGGCGCTGAGAATGGCAGCTTTTCGAGTACGGTGGGGGTACATCTTAAGGTCTTCGTGGATGATCCTTTCCATTGACTTCTGCGAGATTCCCATGTTGCGAGCCATCGTGGAGATGCTCCGAGTCGCGTTTCTTGCTCTCCGCTTTCTGACGGCCTCGACGACCTCCGGCGTGCGAGCAGTACGAGGTCTTCCACTTCTTCGGTAGTCTTGGAGTCCACCAAGGTCTCGATAACGTTGGAGTGTATGATACACGACGCTGCGGTGGATGCCAAGGTCCATGTCCATAGCGATCGTGGCGGGTGGGCGGCCGGTTTTGTGCAGACGAACGATAGCGGAACCATCAGGAGAAGGCCTCACCATTTCACTAAGAATGGTCCAAATTTAACCAAATTTTAACAAGAGTTAGAAAAAATGATGAGATTGAAAAATCCATAAAATTGGCGCGCTACGTGCGCGATAGAATGTACGCTAACTGCAGCACGACTTGTCGCTATAATTATGGCCAACCCTGTATAAAGAGGTAGCCTTGTGCGTCTGTTTGAATGGCTGTTTGTGCGTCTTATAAAAGTCACATAGGTACGATGAAGAGTGTGATGTCAAGTGAACGCGGTGTTGAAACGGTTATGAAATGGGAAGTCAACCGATGCTGTCTAAATTGGTACTCCAACAAGTCGTAGGTAAGCGGTAGTGGGCATGTAGTGCATGCGTTAGCGTGCGTAACCCAACTGGTGAATAAATAAAGAAAGACCTCTGGGTAGTGTTATTCGTAGTAATAGCATGATGACAGGCATGATTTGCTACTGCGACTTCAACCAGTATGCCTTCACTGGCTTCAATACAACACCAACGCATCTACTTAGTTCTTCCTACGTATCTCTGTAATTATTCAGCCCACTAGTGTATAATACATCGTCATTATCTTTCGCATCTATGTACATCCCTCCCTCCACTTGCATGTAGGGAGGTGTCACCGATAGCCCATCGAGAAGCCAGCCCACAGAAGAAAGAGTACGGGTGCAAAAGGCCTAATTAATTCCATCTAGAACTATAATCGCACAACTAGGAGAGTAGCAGTGAGGAGAATGATTTTAAGGGTTATTAAGTGGAAGTGAGCATATCAAAAAAAAAAAAAAAAAAAAAAAAAAACTCACAGGTTCAGTGGCCGAGTACGAAAACGTTGATAAAACAAGAACGGTTATCAAATTGATAATGAGACCGATGAGAGTGATCAAATTCGGTGCCAACCACATCGGACACCATGTAACTGCGTATTCCCACCATCTGAAGAATAATTTGATAAAACCTTGAGGGATCGAACTGGTAATGACGGTTAACCTTTTCATGCATAGTTCATCCAACCAGCTGTTATCAACGGCTGAGTATTTGTGTTCTCCAAGGCGTTTCAATTCATATTCAGTCGCTAAGGAATCGGTCTGAAAAGCTAATTATCCTTGCGCTAAGAAGGACATCAGAAAAAATGTTTCAAAATTCTGATATTTTGAAAGGAGACTTCCTAGCGATCAAAACTTAGTAACAGTATGGAAGCTAGTTTAGTATGAAGGCTCACCCATTGGGACTAAACATTATTCGAACTTCGTTTGGAGTATTTACGTACGTACATATGTCTGTAATGCAGGCATCGATAGGTCGGTAATCTAAGGAGATTTATTTTAAGTTGAAAGTGCATGAGGAGTCAGCAACAGTCCGATCATACGAAAGTTCAGAATTATTGCTATCATTTAGAATGACTCCTGCTATCAATTGAACTGATGTCATGTTCATTTTCTAGTTCGTAAGTGAGCGAACGAAATATGTCCGCATTTTGAAGAACGAAATAAATATGCCTATGATGTTCAAGACAAACAACAAACCTCAACGTACCACAACCACAGACTGAGTAGCCGCGATCCAGGGTTGCAGTCCATCTGGAAATAATGTTCTCCGCAAGAGATCATGAGAATTTCTATAACACCAATAGTAATGAAAAAGAAAGTGGAGAACGTAAAGGGGTTCAAAAAAAAAGCAAAAACGCCTGCAAAACCACGAACAATCGATTACGTGAATGTGATCTGTGAGCTCCACGTAAACAAACCAGTATTATATCATTGTTCTCATCAAAAACATACAACAGATTAACAAATACCGAAGGACCAAAAAACTTAACCATTCGCCGTTCCCACGGCTCAGGCTTCACATATCTAGAGCATCTCACATATTTTGCTTAGTGGACTCGTTCTTAATTATTGAACGATACCTCAACTGAAAACATGAGGCAGCTCTTACGCTTGTTTTTTTTTNNNTTTTTTTTTGTTTTGAACGAGTCAACGAGTGTTGTTTTCTATATTACGCTCTCCTTTTTTGGAATAGGACACGATAAGCCTCGATTCCCTCATGCGTTCAAGAACAAACGAAGTAAAATGGATTGATTGGTTGACTTATAACCTAAGCGAAAGCTCCGTGTGCAATTAAACAAAGACAAAAGGAATCCAAAGAACGAAATATCAACGGTTCCGGATCATTTGAAACGAATATTAGCAGCATAACATTGAAAACGACAACTTGAGATACGAATCAAGCGAAAAGAACTAAAGGACAAACTTTCGTAATTTTTTGGCAGGCATAGATGTGGTTTGTAGGCATAGATGCGAATGGTCAGGAAAGTAAAAAAGCGAATTCGTTCCAGAAAAACAAAGCATTATAGCTTTGTCTGAGACGTAACATTTCGAGATCGTATTCATGATATTCCACGATGACGAAGTGAGAAATGTTCGATTTGAGCCTTTCTTCATGATAAACGCTGTGCGACACCATGGACAGCGAATCGATGTTGTAGACTAGATGAGGCTTTTCGTTTGCGATGTGATTCTAGTTACACATTTGAGATATTTCTTTGAGAGAATCGTTCATGAAAGTCAGTTGTCAAACTATAGGGTGGCGAAAGATACGCTCAGGTTTTAACTTGATGTTTTGTTAACTGCTGTTATTTCGCCGCTGTTGGCAATCCGAAAGTCTCACAAGGTTGACGTGTTATGGACAAAACTTTTGCCTCTGACGGGACTGGAACCTGTAGTTGTGTTGCTCGGCCACCGTGCTCTTTAGCACTTGCACAACCGAGACCCTGCATGCCCTTGCCTTTTAATTACTTTTATGCTATAGCTTATTAACACTCACACGTAAAACGTGGTGATCGGTCAGCCAATATCAGCAATAGACGTCCGAGGCCTCACCAACCTTATGAGACACGTTCGGTTTAGAACTAGGCAGCTTCTCGCAAGGAAAGGCGTCAACCTTCTGATATCCGTCGTCTCATGGGAATCGACCTTCACTGTTGTACAACGATACGAAGAATGCAGGGATCAATAAGTGGGTGATCTGACGAAGTTTATATAAGGTACGGTGAAAAGGCTGCCTGAGAAACGGGAGCATAGCTTTTCTCCAACATTGAGCGGCAGACCCCAGAGAAATGGCTGACTTTACCTAAAATGGGGGATGGATCTTGGCCGAAAGAATATAGTTTTTACCTAAATTCTAGGAAGGAAGGAGCATCGGATGATTGAGCTGGTAAACTCATATAGACAGCTGGGTTGAGTAAAGACTAAAAATTCATTTGATTCACGCACCCGACACTCCTTCCCTCTTGAGCTTTAGGTAATAAAAACTATGACCAATACGAATAGTGCGATGAAAAAATCAGCAAAAAGAGAACACTGGACATCAGATGAATGAAGAGCAAACGTGAATGGTGAGATCGTGCGACGACAAATAATAAGTACATCACGATTATCCTTGAACACTGATGAATGTGTAGACAGCTGCCGGCTTCAATCTTGTTAGACGGCAGCGTCGAAAAAAACGCATATGTTCGAGTCACCTCATTCACTTGCTCCATTACCCTCCAGATTATTTCTTCCAAGGCCACAATTGTACACATTAAATGAAAGGAGAAATAGGAAAGCGAGTGTAATAACCATATCTAGCAGAAATAGCAGAAAAATGTGCAGATAATCATTCAACAAGGAGTCGTGGTTTGAGCACGAGGTCGTGTTGGTTTGAGGACTGTCCAGTGAGGAAGAGAGAGAAAGGGAGGGCGAGAATGAGAGCGAGAGTGAAAGTGAGAATGTGTGTGTTTGCTTATGTGTGTTTGTGTGCATGTTTAAGTGTAGAAGTATGTTGTTTGTTTTTGTGCTTGTGCGTGTTTATGTGTGTTTGTGTGTATGTTTGTGTGTATGTGTGTATGTTTGCTTGTTTGTCTATGTGCTTGTATGTGTGTGTATTGTTGTGTACGTGTTTTCGTGCGTGTATGTGTGTGTGCGTGCGTGTTTGGTGTGTATTCGTGTATGAGGGTGTGTTTGTGTGTGGGTTTTTGTTTATGTGTGCGTGTTTGCGTGCGTGTATGTGTGTGTATGTGTGGTTTATGTGTGTATTTGTGTGTATGTTTATGTGTGTGTGTATGTGTGAGGGGGTGAGAGAGAAGTAGTAAAACTTCGCACTTCTGATTACTCGCGGCTGCAATTCTGAGAATCGCGTCGAGCAGTGTATGTAGATTCATCCCAAGCACGCTTGAAACTGATTTCGGTGAAAATATAGTTGGGGGGGGGGGGGGGTGCCAGCGCCCCTTTGTGCTCTGCGTCCCTGACACCGGCGGCAGAGTGCATAGAGGTCGCAGAAATGAATTCCTGCCCTTCTGAAAGTTAGGGGAGGAGCTTCGTAGTGGGAGAGAAGATTATCTTGTACAAAAAGCTGGGATGGGGTAAGAATCGAACATCCAACTGATTCACCCACCACGGAGCTCCTTCCCTAACTTCTAGAAGGGGAGGAGCTCCGGGATGGGTGAGATGATTAGATGGGGTGAGAAATGAAGAGACGCAGAGCACAAAAGGGCGCTGGCACCTTCCAAGTACATTTTCACCCTGATTTCCCTTCAATAGTAGATACATGAAGCACAACACCAATGCTATTAAGTAAATACTAATAGGTAGGCAGACCACAGTTCCTATGGAAACTATTCTTAACTAACAGTATTGTGAAACACATTTTTAAGTATTTGCTTTTGGCGATTTTCCTGCTCTCAATTTATGTCCAACCAGAGCTGCGCATGGAAAAAGGCAGATTTTTCACTAAAAATACAAGAGAAATCTACTGGTTTTACAAAACAACCCCACACAACATATAGAAGATACTTTTGTCAGCATGAGGCAGCAGTTCACAGTCAATAATACAGTTATATCATTTCTGTTACAGAAATAAAAGATTATTATTATTATATTCTTATTGGAATTAAATGATTGTAAAGTGATTATTATGAAGATAAGACATAGCTTCACACGCGCTCACATTTGATCACAACCCATCGTTAGCTGATACCTCAGGCCCTAGTTGTGCCGTGCACCAATGTAATGGTGTAATAGGCGCTCAATAAATAGTGAGATGAGAAACGTTGCTCTGAGAGAGAAAAAGGACACGGAATCAATATCGCTTTCAACTTTTAGCCCTTCTATTGCACTGAAAGCTAAGGAAGTGAAACATGTGAACACACATAAGGATTAGAGGGAACCCAATTAGAGGGATTTTAAAGTCCCGTGATTGTGTGACACAGTAATTCCCTTGCACCCCGTTTACCAGTATTCCAGTGAATGCTGGGGAAAAGTGAGGCGATCGAAGAACAAACAAGGACTGACGAGCCACTAGCCTGACGAGGTTGATTGTTGGTGCGAATCGATTCAACAATCGGCTGGGAAAGCAGTTGAGACCATCTTGATCAAACACGATTTCGCAGGTGATGCAAGGAAAGAGAGCCGAGCTCGTTCTGAACATTAAGAGGAATGGCGAAATGACCGTTAAACATTATCCAGGTTTATGTGATAATTACTTGTGTAATATCACCATATTGTTATTTGAAGAAAAGGAGGCATTGTGGAGAATAAATAACCCACAATGGTATGGAACGTTAATACTTGATAAAGAAAAATGCGCAACTCAATAGGAGGCTCGGGCAAGAGGTAGCTAGTTCAGGATGTCCGAAAGAACAACATATGGAAGTAAGGAATTTTGCTTTTACCCGTGACTGCGCTGTTTTAGCGCCTCTCTTCAACTATTACAAGACAGAAAAACAACCATGAATCCTAATTGATAAGCATCTTCTTACAAGCAAACGGAGGACCACTAAGAAATTGAAATTTAGGTGAGGTAAACGACAATAGAAGAGCCCTGAGCTGAGTGGCTGTAAGGTTGTCACTGGATTGCATCGCTAGGTGCGACCTTGGCGGCTAGATTTCATTTCAAAAAGAATCAATAAGCCGAAGCTGTGGAACTAGTGGTAGTCATGGAGTGGAAGGCACTGCGGCAATTCCCGAAGCAGCCAGTGGCTTAAATGGAAATAAACTGAAAGGTCATCAAACAAACTTCCAAACATATCATATTGATCGATAATGGTGCTGGAAGCAATTCGAAAGGCTTCGTATCCGAATAGATGTCACGCGAAAGTAGCTTCGTGCTGTTCAAAAAGCAGGACCAGTGTCAATAATAGAGCGAGTAATCGAAAAAGTACTCGTGATCAACATCTGAACTATATCTATAAATAAATATATATAATTGTAAATAAATAAGAGAAAAAGTAAAAAATATAAATAAATACATATGTATGGATATAAAATTAGGGTGTCCCAAAGTTATGTCCACCAAAATTCAGAAACTTCCAAGGCAGAAACCACTCATTAATTCCACTTGGTACGTTATTAATTAGTTACAAAATTAGGTTTTCTTGCAATGAGCACGTTACTGGGGTGAGAGCCCCGTTATCATTCAGATGGGGAGGCTCGTTCACTGCCCCTTGCAACCATTCGCATCAGGAGGCGGAAGGCCATAGTAATATTTGTGTGATTTCATTACTGTCCTCACAGAAAGCTGTTAAACGACTCATAGGAGCAGAACCAACAGAAGAAAAACTGGGGAGTAGTAGAAAGCTGGTTTTTTCAAAGATTGGACTATCCAAATAGTTCCTTTGCGAATCAATTGTGATCCTGTGTGACTCACGAAAAGGAAGGGATTTGAGCAAGACTTAACGAAGTTGTCAACGACGCAGATTGTCAAGCAGAAGCTTCATAGACATGCCTATCGCGGGCAGAAATGCCACTTCATTTCCGATATCAACGAACAGTCTAGGACTGAAAAATGTAGAAGCTTCTACATCGCTTAAGTGAGGGCACACATCCTTTTGCACGACCATCGTATTGGGCGAAAACATCAGGATTGCAACCACTCATAAAAAAGTTAACCATGTTTGACTGTAACTTAATCCCGCATAGTATGGATGATAACTTAGGTGATCTCTCTGAAGCCACGGCCAAGATGATACAATGTTTATTTGGCTAACGTTTCGGCCAGTTGCCTTCGTTAGAGCTTGGAAGCCAACAACATTTGAGTCTCATACTGACCAACGGCGTAGAGACCTCAGCTTAGTTCAAGTGTGGTTTATGGATATCTAGGAAAGTATTGCAAATCAAGGATGAACATCAAAGGCGGGTCACCTATTGTGATTTGCAATACTTTCCTAGATATCTATAGGCCTGAACTTGAACTAAGCTGAGGTCTGAAAGTCGTTTGGTCAGGATGGGTCTCAAATGTTTTTTTTGGCTTCCAGGCTCTGTCGAAGGCGACTGCCCGAATAAACATTGTATCATCTGGCCGTGGCTTTAGGGAGATCACCTAAGTTATCATAAAAAGGTTATTATAATAGCACATGATGTTTATTGAGCTTCGTGATTACTCACGCCGCTGGTGTAGTTGGGGCCGGCGCGAAATTAACAAAGACGTGTACTTACACAGCATTCTAATAGACGTACTGAAGCATTGATCTAACTCCGCCTCCTTAGCCCGTGATCTTATCAGAAGGACAGTACTCCGGCCCACTGAACCAAACTCGACCAAGAGAGGTGCCGAAGCGAGCTGTCCGACTTCATTAGCATGAAGAAATGGCCATCTTGCTCCTCAAATCTTCAACCACTTAGCGTAACAAATAAGATATTGGGCAAAAACTGCAATTATATTGACAGATGCTGAATTTGTGTCAACTATTTACTATACAACGCATCGAAAGAATGGACACACGATCATCTCATATGACCATCTCTGTTCTAATTGTAGCTCCTCGATGTTTCGACTACTCATCAACGGTTGCACGCAGGGTTTCCTGGGAAACTCCGGCTCGGGCTTTTTTCAATGACTTCTCATGATCAGCTATGGCGGTGTGTTGTGAAGCTTCCCTCTCCAGTACACCATACCCACGGACTCATTGGATTGCGGGTCGGAAAATTTGTAGGCCAATTGGAAGCCGGATGAAATTGCGAACATCACTACAGTATCAGTCTTCATCTTTTCCCAATGTTAGCAAGTATGCGAGTTTTTCCAATCGTATCTCTAAAATAACTTTGACCCTAAGCAGCACCTCAAAAGCGTGCTTAATGAAGATTTCTGATCAATTTATATTTTTCTTAGCGAAGATAAGCGATATCGCTACGATGACACAGATCAAAGCTCAGAACATCATAGGGAAGGAAAATGACTACGAGAAACGATGTGTCTCCTCTTATTTACCTCGCTACTTCTAGTGAGCGGCTATTTCCATTGAAGTAGAACACGCATTTGGGAGACGGAACGGCTGCTGGATCATTACGAGGCTTCACCATTTTCAGAAGCTGACGAATTGAGATACATGATAAACAAGAGAGAACGTGCAAATTTGAAAAACCCTTTGCGCAAGGAAATTGCGGACTTCCATAAAGCGTTACCATAACTATGGCGCACCCTGTATATATTTACAATTTTGGCACATCATCTATATTATATATTATATATCATATATAATATATGTCCTTACTATATATAAAGCGCTCTGTCTGTCTGTCTGTCTGTCTGTCTGTTTGTTTGTTTGTTTGTTTGTACGGAAATTCGATATAACCTGAAGAAACACCTGGAGAAGTCGGGTCAAGTTTGGAATGGGTTGAGCATAGGGTAAGTGCAACAGAGCACATGTGAGCCTAGCGGAGCTCCGCCCCCAAGGGTCGGGGCATGCGCCGAAATCGGGTGGGGTCATGAGCCAATTCTTCTCTTTCGGTCTCATAACAGTCCAGACGCCGGGAAAAAATGTGCAGAGGTAAGGGACGGGTCAAAAACTAAATTAAAAGAAACCCACCAGCGGTGGGCGGAGCGTTCTCGCAGTGGGCGGTGCTTTCCACAGAGGTCCATAACTCGCTTTAACGAAGGCGTCGAGGTCAGGAAAAAAATAAAAGGAGTGGGGAGGGCCTTATGCATGCTGGACATGCGTGATTATAGCGAAGCCCCGCCCACGATGGGAGGGGCGTGCGTTGAGGTGTAAGCTACTTTTCAAAAATGAGTGTAACTTCGTTCGGTAAAATTATAGAATCCGGAAAAAAAATGGTCAGAGGTAATGGGACAAATGTGGTCAAATCCCGGAAAAGGGCGGGATTGGCACCAAAGTGGGCGGGGCATAGATCAAAAATTTATTACTTTATTCAGAAACGTTCTGGGATGGGGCAAAAAGGTGTCAAGGGTAAAAGAACAAATGTGGTCAAATCCCAAAAGTGGGTGGGGTTGGCACAAAGTGGGCGGGGCTTGGATCAAAACTTTATAGCTCTGTTCAGAAACGCTTTAGAGTGCGGGAAAAGTGTCAAGGTGTGAAAGAACAAATGTGGTCAAATCCCGAAAGTGGGCGGGGTTGGCACCAAGGTGGGCGGGGCTTAGACCAAAACTTTATAACTCTGTTCAGAAACGTTCTAGAGTGCGGGAAAAAAGTGGTAAGAGGAAATGGAACAAATGTATTTAAGTCCTCGAAGGGGGCGGAGCTGGCACATGGAAGCGGGGCTAGGACCAAAACTTTATCTCTTGACAAACTTTCTGGAATGCGGAAAAAATGGTTTGGAGCAGCCAAAAGAAAGGTGGTCAAGTTTATTGTGGAAAGGGTTTGCACTAAGGTGGACGAAGCTATGATCAACCACTAATAACTGTGCTCAGATATATCGAGCGTGATGCTATCAGTAGTACAGCGTTTGAATCTAGAGAGAACTATCTTATTCTGATTATCTATCATTCCGCTGAATGACTCTATGGCGGATAAGTGGCCGTCGACATATACTGCGCGCGTTAGCGTGCATAGCGAAACTGGTATAATATATAATATATATACAGTACTCTTACGGAGAATCTAACAGTATACAATTTAATTGCAAAAGTTCAAGCGGCAAGGGAAAAAAACAATTTTTGTAATTTGAGCGTGACGATAAGCGAAATTCGGAGCCATACAAAGAGAGAACTGTTGATCTTTGATAAGGTGTACCACAACAGCCTCGCAGAACACAAAGAGTGGTCTGCAATAGTGGATTGTCCCGCTGCTGTCTGCTCAGGTTCCGGAGAAAAGTTCCTCCAAAAATTGAAAAATGCCAAAAAAAATCGACTCCTTATTTTGCCGTAAATTGATGTCATATTCTCAATGGAACCTGTAAAGAGGAGTGTTGAGTGCAGAGACCGTAGATGCACTTATCTACAGCCTCCACATTATAAATGAACGATGGAAACCGCTCCTTCAGACCGCCTCAAAACATGTATTCAAACTGCCTCACATTCCCGCCATTACAG
>UZAF01018034.1:0-37972 GCA_900617895.1 Haemonchus placei | reverse complement strand
GTCATTGTCTCCTGCCGTGCTTTACCGAATTGACGTGGCAAAGTACTTTAAGTGCACAGGAACATTGCGCACTGCAGCACCGATCCTTCAATGAATTTTCATTCAAGCTATCAGTAACATCGGCAGGGTGTTAGAAAGCGCATACTAGTGATAGTAACGTAACTACATGAAGTATCAGAAATTTGAACTATCTACAGAACAATTTGAAGTCAATCCCTTGAATTGCGTCCGCTCTCTTAATCGCAGCTTATGGCATAGAAATGTTTTTCTCTGATTATCCACTGTCCAACTTTCTATAGACCCAAGTGATCAAGTGCTCTTGTCAAATGCAAATTCGCTGTTTACCATTTGATTTTCACAACAACCTGTGCCCATTTGGTCGCTTGCTGACCATTTTGCACTCGATGATTCACAGCAGCACCAAGAACAAATTTAAGTGATGATGTTCCATATGCTTCTATTCTAAAAGTGTGCAGAAACGCAATAGTAGGAGTAGTATTGTCATCTCGGCTGTATCCTGCCCAACGCTACCGAATTGACGTGGCATAGTAACTAAAGTGCAGAAAAATGTTTCGATAATTTCGCAATGTCACCATGGCTTCTGAGTCTTCTGAATACGCTTTTGATGTTGAATGAGTGAGAATTACATACTTATCACACATCACTGATCACTATCAGGATTGTCCATTGCCGCATATTACGAAGTACGTGGCAAAACACTGTGAATGAACACAGACATCCCCATATTTTTTATTGGCCACAAAAATTTAATATCACCTCAAACGATTTTTAGATTGAAAGCGTAAGCTGTTGTGCAGGTGTGTGGCAATTGAATTACAAACATTATCGTCGTACTTGCCACGGATTGATTTTTTTGATTAATAATTAGTGTAATTCTTTTCTGTTTCTCGGCTAGAAAAGATTGTGCTAGGCAATCGTTACTTGGGATGAGGCTCGGCACGACCTTAAAGGCACGGTTCACGATAATTCCGGTCATCCAGATTATGACGAAAAATGATGATGGAAATTAATGCGATGAAGGCGAAGAATGAGCGCGAGTCGGCGTCTCCAAAGTGAAAAGGCTTCGAAAGATCGTTGAAAAAGTGCTGAATGAGAATGAGATCAGAAAAATCAGGAAGAACTGGGTGTTTGGACGAGCTACACAATGTGTGTCGTTGCGTACGCGAGAGTCCTGGTGCGATTAGCTGACTTTTGTAAGCAAACGTTCATTCACTCATAAGCATAAGTTAACAAAAAAACAGTAATAGCAAAAAAAGCCCTTCTTTTTTGGCCTCTTGGCGTAGGAAATGAAATAAGAAACCGCGACTGCAAAAAGAACAACAGAGGAAAATAGAATGGGAGAAAAGCATCGCCTCATTAGTCGGAAATCGGCTGATTGTGTTTGGGTGCTAGAGCGAATATTGCAATCTTTACCGTCTCGACACTCTTCTGACGTGACATCGATCGAGGGGCGAGAAGTCCGGGCGATCCGGTAACGGGGCTCCCACTATGCCCTAGCTCTTGAGTTTCGGGATTTGACAGCGTCCTTGCTGTTACCCTTGGGGGCCACCGGGTATTCCTGGGGGGAGAACTCAGAAACCATTTTATCGGGAACTGTGCCTTTAAGAGTAAGCCTCACTTTGCATCGCTGCTCTACTTCGACGACTACGGTCTTTTATCGCTTTCAGACAAAAGGAGGGTACTAAATGACATTCTGGGGAACTTCAAGACTGTCTTTCATTGACTGATGTTCCGCCTATCCTACAAGAGCGACCTGAGGTGGTTTTTCTTGAAGGCTTTCATATCAGTCAGTCGTTCTTCACTGCTTATATTTTAGAAGGAGCTTGCAGCTTTTGGTGTCGCAAGATTATAATGGGATCCACTTAGATAATTACAAATGATTTTCGACTGCTCTAACAAAAAGAGAAGACCGGCTTGCAATTGTAAATTCAGCACTGCTCATTAGAAGACTTGTGTCTTCAAAGCCTCAGCTCTTAGGATGCTCCACCCTACCTTTTCATATCATCTTTTGTTCGACAAGTAAGATGATCCATTGCTCAAACGGAGCTTACCGATCCTTATGACGTCGAAATCGTTGTGATCAAGCTCACTGGTTTGCATCTCTGCCGAGATGTAGATCACTTAACTTGATCGAAACATACGCTCAAGCTGAGAGGAGGAGATCATGTATTCGTGCGTGTCCCTGAAAAGAATCACTCTTGATTCTCTGCTGCTTGAAACGAATGCTTGCTGGTCGCTAATTATAAACCCTTGAGCCACTGCGACGACCATAGCAACCAATTCTAAAATTCCTTGCTATGCGAGCGGAGAAACCGACTAGCAAGATAATCAAGGTGGAGTGTGCGTACGATTCAATGAAGGAATGTTGTAGATGTCTATGTTAAATGCATTGCTGATTAATTTAGTTTCAGTGAAAGAATATTTTGTAGGGAGAAACACTTTAACCGGACAGAAACGCTTGTCTCCTCAAGTACATTTTTCCGTCAGCATCACTACATTAGTTTGCCAACTGAAGACGGTAATGGCGACCAGCAGAGAAAATCGATGACCAACGGGCGAACAACGATACGGGAATCGGTTTTTCGGACTAGGTCTGCGAAGGTGCATCACTTACACTTGCCGGTACGCCTCCTCACTTGTCTCACCAGTAGGACTGGGGTGCCAGGAAAGGTGGTGGGCCGAGATGTATTGTTAATGGCTTTTCAATGGGAATAAAACTGATTCGAAAGGTTTCTGCATGGACATTGAGTCTCCAATTATTTTCCATAGGAACTGCCTCGCCTAATAGTTCACAGTTTAGCGATTGGCACCGATTCTCGGTCCTAACAGAAGCCCTCTTGAGGAACGTATACTCGACGTTCTCAAATAATGACGTTTTCCGATCTGGTCACAACGTTGAGAGCTGTTACCAGCTTCGGAGGCTACAAAACTGACGTGAATGTCATCGACCTTGAGCTCATGGTGAATTGGGTAATTTTGGTCGGTAGACGGGCAGTAAAATCGGTTTTGTGTCGGGGACCATTCGATTCGCCGTTATTACAGCTCTAGCGTTCTTCATACACCTCGCTCAATATGAGATCATTATTTTAGGCTCGAAAGTATTTATTTTTTTCTTTCCTCTGTTCCCTTAATATTGCAAGGGTAGAGCTGGTACACTGGCAAGTGATGCACCTTCGCAGACCTAGTCCGAGAATCGAATCCCGTATCGTTGTTCGCCCAGATCAACCGAGACTCCCATCCCTACTAGATCGATCAATTAATACCAGACCAGCTTGGGAGGATGAAAGCCCCAAGCTGGTCTGTTATTGTACATCGGCTCGTCACCGCGAGCCATGGCATAGGTACATAATCATCCTCAGCAGCATTAGGATTTTGAATAGAAGTATAATGAATGCTATGCGAGCGCCAAAAAGAGGACTCTGCATCGCATCGTAGTGCATAAGCTAAATCTTGTTGGCTCTAAAAATCCTAGCAGAAACTACATGTATATATTTGGCGTTCATCCATTTGAAGGAGACCCGTGGTACTGCGAAGACAGAACATTCAGGAACTCCGAGGCCACCGTGGAGTATGAAATACTACTCAAGCTCCACAGCAATTTCGCAACCATCCAAAATAAAGTTTGAAACTTGTCAGGGCTAGCACGATATTTGAAGATGGCACTGCATTACACTTACCGCTGCACCAAACCTCCGTCAAGGAACCTTTTGTGTTTGCTTGTTAATTATGTTCGCTTATGTTGAGTCTCACCTGAAATCACTTTTATAACTCCGTTTGAAGAATTGCTCGGCAAACTTGAAATATGAGATCAACATCCAAGAACATGTCTAGTAGTATAAGCCTAATTCTAAATGGTCGCTTTGACTTCGAATCCTTCTTTTGTAAGCTGTTAGCTGTAAGAAGAGTACAATCTTTAGTGTGGGCTAACCCGATTGGTGGGGAACGGAACATTCACCCAGGACTGGATGGACGCGGCAAACGGCGCGGCGAAATTCGTGGTGGTTGAAGCGACTCTGGCGCCTATCATTGGGGCACATATATGAAGTGGGATAGATGAATTGCATCAGCTGGCCCTACTTATCCAACCTACTTGAAACCCGTGCCCCAACGATAGGCGCCAAAGCCGTTTTAATCACCACGAGTTTTGTCGCGCGGTTTGCCGCGTCCATCCAGTTCTGGGTGAATGTATCCATACCCCCGTTTGGTTCCGTCAGTTTTGTCCAGTCCGTACAGTCACTAAGCCTGACGGATAGCAACGGCCTAGTAAAAGAGAAGTCTCGACCAGGTGCATATGAAGTTCTTTACTTGTTCTTTACTGATGAAAAAGTTGTGTAACAGCCATCCCATGAGCGAACAAAGGCTCGAAGCTACTTTTTGACCAGAAAGGTTTCTGACTGGATCAATCTTCATCAAACGAACACTAGAACTTCCAACAGTTCGATGATCGGACTATTTCACGAGTGCTCCAAACGAGAAAAAGGTACAGACTCTGTTTCCCTTTCGGAAGGGAAACACTGGTCTACGCCGGCACGTGACCTGACGAATGGAGACGTACCCAGCAGATTAAATCGATAATCAACGGGACGACAGGTCACTGGGGACAAGTTATGTTGGTGCAAGTGCTACCTGAAATTTTTGCAGAGCAAACCGTGCCTTACAAATTATAGTGTTGGAATGATTTTCGGCCGTTGAGTGTTTTGCCATGCCATGGCGTCTCATGTATACGTGTTCACAGTGGTTTTGAATTCAGGAAGTGTTTGCAAAAATTGTGAAACTATTGTCATTATTGAAAGATATCGAAATATTATTTTGCAATTACAGTGCTTAGCCACGTATTCAGTTTCATACGGCAATGGACAATCGTGGTAGTAATCACAAACATTATTGCCTGCCCACACTCACTTCGAATGCAAGCGTCTCTGAAGAACTACGAAGCCATTGTGACCTTGTGACAAATCAAAAACTTCCTACGCAGTTAGAGTATCCTGCCACGTCAATCCTGCAACGTGTAGCAGGAGGCCATGAAGTAGCAACAACATTTATGGCTAGGTGTCCATATTTATTGCGAATTAAAGCGTATTTAAGGTTTCGAGGATGCTATAGTGATCATAGGAAGCGAAATGTTCGTGTTGAACACATCGCTTGCATTGACCGTAAGTTCTGCGCTGTTTGAATTCCTCGAGTAAGTTGTTTAGTTCGATTGAATAGATTTTGGTGGCCTCGGTATCCACGAAGAAAGATTTCTATCATGAAATAAAGAAGAGAGCCGCCCCTTCAGCTGGTAAGTAGTTTTACGAGTATGATTGATAGATGTCAATATGGTCTTACCATTAATCGATGTTCCCTTTGCTGTCTGCTTTATCCCTTTCGAATTCGAGGGCCCTAGGATTTCAAAAAAAAAAACTTATGAAGCTTTAAGACACACTTGTATCCAAAACTGAAAGGCAAGCTAAATCGGCACAAGGGTAAAGGTATTATATAGAGAGGGGGTCAATTCCTGAGTTCCGTTATTTGTTTTTATGCTTATGCATAAGTGCTCCTGCCACTCCTATTCGACAAAATTGTTTGAAAATCAGAGACATCACATTTTCAAATCCAACAGCATGCATTAAAATTAACATCGAAAATGTTGACGACTTTGGCCATTTTGAAATCTTTTTTAGGATCTTTTCTTTGATGGGTCTTTCAAAATTGGAGGGGATATCTTTAGCGATGGCTACATTCCATGGCTTTATCCGTTATGTCTTTGCTTCGGAAGAGACGAATTTCGTGTTGGCAGCCTTCAATATCGCGAATTTGCAGTTTGCTGAGATCGCAACTTTTCGTTGAAGGTGTCTGTGAGAAGAACGTGCTGATCTTGAGTGTGGTACTCTTAATTACTGGTAATCCTACTTCCTTAGCGAAATCTTCTTCGATAAACGAGAGTTCTGAACCTGTGTCTAGTAAGACTGTTGCCTCCCGGATAATACCATTTGAATCCAGGATCCTGGCCGAGCCTACTAAAATAATGACCTTGTTGCATACTTGCTGTGGCCGCTCGTTGTCTTCCTTTTGCGTCGGTGCATCAGCTCCAGCAATGACCGCATGTTGCTCCAACGGTTTCCCGGCTTTACCTTTTCGAAGATTTACTGATGGTGGTTTGGACAGGTGTTGTCGTGTTGACTGAAAAGTGCCGTGATTGGAGTTCTGATTCGTCGGTGGCTCTGAGCTTTTAGCACAGATGTTTTCCAGCGTTCTTTGACTTTTGCTAACATATCCTGTAGCCTTTCTTCTTTGTAAAAATTTTGTCTATGGTGTTGAGCCACAGTTCCAACGTCCAATTAGAGTCTCTTTGCGTTTGTGCAAGTCGTGGCTCCTCGTGTGGGAGGGATGTCTCAAATGTAATGCAACGTTTCGTTGCCGCCTTCTGAATTCTTCCATGAAACTTCTGGAGAGTAGCACGGTTAGAAATTGTCCAAATGTTCCCCATGATCTCGAAGTTGGGACGCGAATGCTGACAACTTAGTGTTGACGAATAGTTGCCGCTGATCCATTGTTCGTGCTCCACGTGCAGTTGAAAGGTTCAAGTTTCTGTGCAGTTCCAGAATTATGCCATCCTTGTGACCATATCTTTTCATCCAATGATCTATGGCTTTGTGGCAGTTTGCTTTAGAAACCTGGAACCTTGATATCGATTGTCTCGCTTCGCCCGTGAGTGATGATAACAAGTAGTTGTACTTTTGCAAATCTGTTAGTTTTTGACTGGGCATGTTTGCTAGGCGCCCGATAGTTGTCCCATTCCCACCGCTTTCTGCTAAAGTTCGGATTGGGTACCGGAAGTTTGCTAAGTGATAGGGGACTGGACGCTGCTGCCTGCGCTACTAAGCCTTGGCTGTCTTCTACCCAACCCTTGATCAAGAAGATAGGGATTTCATCAATCAGCACGGAATCCTATTACACTTCAGAAGAAGCCAGCAAAACTCAGACCAGAGAACTTATTAGGATGTGACTACCTATGGGAGTTTATGATGCCCATAGGCAAACTCACTTCTGGCCTCAACTCATACCAACGCTATTTGGCTACATCATCAGTGGTCGACAACCACAGGAAGTAGAAACACCGGACAAGGCGTTCACTATTTTGCCCTCGGGGAAGGAAAAAGACATACGGGATCGCTACTGGTCTCTAGAATTGTCAGAAACAGAAGAATGTTCAGGGTCGACGTGTAGCGATCTTCGGCAAATCAATGAAAGGATTTTCAAGATTTCCGCTACGTTATACGGAGACGCTACGACGGGTGTAAGGCTGCCCTGGAAATCGAATGATGACTCCTTGCCAGATAACAAAGTAATAGCTCTAAAGCGTTTGCACAAAACTCTCGAGATATACGCACAAAAGAGATATATTCTCTTACGGTATGATATTGTCTTCAAAGAGCAACGAGAAAAACAAATCATCGAAGAAGCACACGAAGAGGGCTGTGACAGAAGGCACTATCGTACACTACTTACCGCACCAAGCAGTGATTACTCCCACAAAGGAAACCACCAAAATGAAAATCGTGTCTGACGCTTCAGCACAATATAAAGATAAGCCGTGCCTAAACGATGTTTTCTATCAAGGACCGCTTCTGCTTCCAAATTTAGTATCCATATTACTCCGATTTCGCACGCACAACATATCGATGATCGTAGATGTAGAAAAAGCCTTTTTACATGAACGATTGCATGAGATTGAGCAAGACGCAACTCGTTGTCTATGTGTAGGAAATGTTTCTCTTCCACCGGATCTCGATAGCACAGTGACCTATAGATTCACAAGGGTCACATTCGGATTGAACACATCGCCATTTCTCCTCGAAGCTACAATTGCCTTTCACTTAGATCACATGAGTTCCAATATGGATAGTGCCAAGGAAATCAAGGAAAACTTCTGGACAACCTAATCATATGTGCACGATCTTCAGAAAAAGCTCTCAATAAATATTACTTATTTGAAGAGATCTTCAAGGGGCTCAACATAAATCTTAGAGAGTTTCTGTAGAACGATGACGTCTTTAACAACACCATTGATAGGAAAGACCTCACATAGGCAATCTGTCCAAATGTGTTAGGAATACCCTGGAATTCCATCAGTGACATCTTGAAGTGTAAAATGACCGCAACCAAGATCATCCCAGAACGCACAGTCAAAACAGTTGGCATCAGTACTCGATCAGCTCGTACTAATGGTCCCTGTACTACTGCGAGCCAAAGTGTTTCTGCAATCCCTAAGCAAGGATGAGTACAGTTGGGACACACCTTTGGCACATCACTTACAGGTGCAGTGGCGCTCAATCATCAGCGAAATAACTGCATTCAATAAAGAAATAGAAAGAAAAGTTGCCAATTGCGACGAATCGCACACGATGTTCGTCTTCACAGGCGCTAGTCAGAATTTGCGATGCATGTGTGTATCTTAGCTTTAAAGCAGGGACGAATTTGATAATGGCGAAGTCGAAACTGCCGTCAATAAAAACGGTAATCACCGTCCCAAAAATGGAAATAAACGCACTAACAGTAGGAGCAAGAGTAGCCTATTTAACGCACTCATCACTTAGGAAGGTAATTCTGACACCTAGA
Organism: Haemonchus placei; assembly: GCA_900617895.1. Taxonomy (NCBI): domain Eukaryota; kingdom Metazoa; phylum Nematoda; class Chromadorea; order Rhabditida; family Trichostrongylidae; genus Haemonchus; species Haemonchus placei. The sequence goes on along the minus strand of UZAF01018034.1, from coordinate 29,350 downwards.
ATACTCTTCTTCACGGATTCCGAAATATATCAGGATGGATCAAATCTCCACCTGATCCACAAACGGTTGGAGTACCAGTGGCAAATCGTCTCAAGGAAACAAGGAGTATCATCAACAACTTAGAAAAAAAACCGGGCGATCATACTGTTTGGTCACGTACCTACCATATCTAACCCAGCCGATTGCGCGACACGGGGATTGACTGCTGCTTGCTGCCAAGAACATATCTTTTGTAAGGGACCTCAACTCATGCACGGGAAAATCACTCAGATACCCAAAGAGAACTACATGTTTCCAGTTACTAGACAAGAAGAAGAAGTTGAAGACCTAGACACGGAGAACGCGACTCCAGCACTAATAGCGTTACGAAAAAACGAAATGGATGAACCGACACTATTTAATTTACCTCGCCACAACAACTCCCATAAGGCGCAGAGGGTAGTAGTGTACGTTCTTCGCTTCTCGAATTAACGCTGTACTCGAAACGATTCCAGCACTTCGCACAGTCTCCTTGAAGCATGAACTCACGGGACCAGAATTGCGAGAAGCGAAAGAATGCATCATAAGAGACCACCAGAAGGGAATGGTTGACGAGCACAGAATCAACTCTCAAAAAAATTTAAACATAAAAGCGGATCACGATGGAATACTTTGTTGGCACGGCCGACTCAAACATGCGACAATTCCTCCATTTGTAATACTACAATAATCATAGTGCCGAAGACGGCCCTTGCCCGTTTAATAATTTGGAAAGCACACCTTCGATATCACCAATGATTAGCGCACACAATGGCTACTGTGAGAGAAACGTTCTGGATCCCAAACTTACGCCAGCAGGTGTCACAAATCATAAGATCATGTCTACCATGTCAGAAGTTCAGCAACTTACCGTTCCGCAATCCTGACATGCAAGTACTCCCGAAAACGAGAGTCCAAAGAGCACGACCATTTGAACACGTAGGCCTAGACTACTTCGGACCAATGCCAATCCTGATCACGAAAGAAGACAAGTCAAAAGCTTACGGATGCATTTATACATGCCGCTTACCGCGTCTAATTCATTTAGAACTCGTGGAAAATATAACATCTGAGGCCTTCTTGAACGCTCGAGTTTTTCCACGGATGGGAGTACCAAAAACTATTGCATGTGATAGCGTACCTACACTTCTTCTTGGAGAACAAATTTTGTTCGATGCAATTAAGCGCATGTTACAAAGCGAAAAAGTAGAGAGTGCGCTAGCCCGACGAGAAATAGAATGGATTCACATCACGGCTTACGCACCGTGACCGGGTGGATTTTACGAAAGGCTGACGAAAACTCTCGTTATACAAAGCGAAACAGACTGTAACATTCGTTGATCTTCGAACAATTCTTACAGAAAACGAAGCCGTATTGAATTCACGACCACTAACCTATCAAGAAGAGAAATGGGAACAACAGCCCACTCTGCGGCCCATTGATTTTTTACGGAATGAAATCATACTCGATTACCCGCTCGAATATACTATCGAAGGGATTAATGATACGACATATCACACTCCAGAAGAGACACAGCAGCTTGCGAACCAATGAAGAGTCGAAGAGGCACTCAAATCTTCAAATATTGACAGAGAAATTTTGGAATATCTGGAGCCCGCAGTATCTGACCAGTCTCAGAGAACATCACAAAAGGCACAGACGTGGAACAAGCAGGCAACAAAGTGAAGGGAGCGTCGAAGGAGTTATGAGGCACTTTAGTTTGGGGCCGGGGTATACTGAGAGGCTTCAGTATTAGCTCCGTTTGATATTTTGCTCTGTTCTCGGTTTGATGTTGGTGGGATTTTCCCAGCTCGAGCTTCACGTACAGTGTAATCAGTTCATTCGAACAATCTGTCATATCATCACGCATATGTTTTGAGAAGCAGGCTGGCACGCGCATATAAGCATGGCGGTGTAACCATAGAATACTGATTCATTCTAACTTCTTATCCCTTGATTGTGTACCATCATTTTCATTCTATCTTCATTTATAGGTTCTTTAATAGCACCTAGCACGATTACTGACCCGCTTTGTACCTTCGCTATATCTACTTTCGGAAAGAATTAGTGTAGAACTTTGTTTTCCTGATCCTCCCTCTGAAGAAACCGTCTCTATCAGATTTGTCCTTTCTTCTGGTGTATTGTAGAAATTAGTACAAGCAAAGGTTTAATTACTTAAGCTCGAGTTCGTATTATATTCAACTCCCGCGTGGCAGATCTTTCGTAGCGACTACATCGTATACACAACGACTTCAGATGGAACACAACGTTCTGATTAGGAGGTGAGGAAATGCTCATGTAACTGTTATACTTGGCGGCACTTCCAATCGTTTTTGGCACTGCATTTTCAAATCACTCTCGCCACTGCGATACCTATGGATCCAGCACAGCATGAAACAAAACAAGAAAATTCACGAAAACACGCAGCTTTTGACATGCGCTCTTTATTTTTTCCCAATAATATGGTCTTGTGAAGCAATCAGAAGTGGTTACAGTTGTGTTTGCCTCATCTGACTGTTATGAGTTACAGTTACATATTCGGATAGACACCTGGTGGGCATAGTGAGGTGTCCGGCTTTTTGACACACAATCCGTTTTCTTAATTTCACGTGGAACCGGGAATGCTGCAATTATCATCGGCCATACATGGGCCAGACCCGACTTCATAAATCATGCCAAAGTCACTCATAGCCGTGCTGAAATTGAACAATCATCTCTTGAAAATGATTTCGAGACAATGAGTGTTCTGATATCTGTAATCTTTCGATGGATTTGATGGATGGATTCTGGTATCCAGCGGAAGCTTGATATTCAGGAAGCCTAGTGAAAACAATTTGTTCTGGATAGCATATAGTATTGCCTCAGTACGAAAATTTGAAAGCGAAGCACGTGCGAATGGGTAGTCATGGGTCATGGTTAAAGTACAATTCAAATGATCACGTAATTGATTCTGAATGTTTAAAGCCGAACGAGTTTTCCACTGTTGTTGTGCAGCTCGGTGCAACGAGAATAAGGGTTATATTCTAATACTCAGTACAGATCTGAGAGCAACTTTCAAAGAAGCGCCAATATCTTCGGGATGTGTGATTGTAAGAGCAGGTGCTAAGTGAATCGCCAGTAACATAGTAAAAAGGCATACATCCAATAGAGCAAGCATCTCCGTTATATTTCGGACCAGTCAGTTCGCCTGGCTAACGCCGGACTTCCCTCCTTCTTTGACAAAGTTGCAGTAATCGGCTGACTCTCCACTCCTTCTTGACACAATAGTTTTTTGTACGCGAACTTTGACACAGGACTAACAGGGCAGTGCAAATGGTATTCAGTGAAAGTCGGTGCTTACGCCCTCGATTGAAAGTGTCGATTTTTTGCTCTCTTTCTTAGAAATAAAAAGCCCATACGAGATTCAACTGTAAGCCGACCAAAGCCTTGGGCGGTACTCGCAAATGTTTTGAGCTATGAAAACACCATTATTAGATGACGTCATCAACGGACTTTTCTCTTTACGGAGACATCATTAGTTGAGAGTTCTAAAGAACTGACGGTCGGTTAAGTTGTGCCACAAATGATATCGAACAAACAGGGTCCTTCTTCAAGTCACAAAACTTGCTGGGTGCGGTCGTTATGAACAAGAACAAGAACGTTAGCAAGAAATTAACAAGATCCTCATCTGCTCATCGTATTACCGCTAATGGCTCTCTATCACTGCACTTACCGCTCACTGTTGTCACATTACCCTACCATCCCCTCATCGAATAAAACATACGAACAGTCAAATTTACATCATAAATACCGAAGACGTTAGGATTTTGATCGGTAGGTGATTCTTGTTCCTTCAGGCCTCTTAAGTTCTCTTATCAGCTATTATCGGTTTCACCGAGTATCTACGATCACGCCATATCCCATATCCTCATTAAAATGCCGAGGTTTCACTGTTAATACGAAAAGTGTAATCCTACCAAATTTGAACACTCTAAGTCCATGTGAACACGAGTTACGAATTTCATTTCCAAAATTTCTATCGCGCCCTGCCATCTGTGGGCGGAATCTCGTCCTGCTACCTGTCGTGAGTGTTTCCATTCTGCCGCGTGTACTCCCACCAAATTCCAACGCTCCATTTCACGTAATTAAGACTTGTGAATTTGCGGTTCAAAATTTCGATCGCGCATGCTCCACCCCTGTGGGCGGAGTCCGGTCTTGGTACTCACCATGTGTGATCCCATCCTGCCCTCCGTACTCCTACCAAATTTGAACTGTCTATGTCCACGGAAACAGAGCTTATGAGTCTAAGGTCAAACACACACCGACACACACACCGATACACCAACAAACACACTTAGCGAATTAAATATAGTAGGATTACATGTCGTTCCTCAGCAGAACGTATTGTTCTTAGCACTGTAGTAAAGAGCAGAACACCGATTTCTTGCCATAGCACGTATCGGTGCATCCTATGCCGACAGCGTATCCCGCAACCATCTGAAAACATACACTGATACTGTGCAAATACAAGTGAAGTGAATCTCTGCAGGCAAAATGGAATCTCTGATCAACTCACTTGAGAAAATAGGGTATAGTCAAATGTAGGGGCGTAAACTTCAGTGCTATTGATAAAGGCACCAAAGTCGTGATTGCCCCACCACAACTCGAAGGTGGCTGCTATGGGGATAGAGGACAGGTTCCTAGATGACAAGAGCTTTTTTACGACGTTGCCTTTGATAGTGATGTTTTTTTGAATGCTTCTGATGTTCGTTACGATGTATGATACGGAGCGATTTCGGAAGATCTAACCACTGCACTCGCAAAATCGAGCTTGTTGTAATGGCCATAATATTTCGAAAAGTTAAAAACAATGAGACAGCGTGCAGCGTACCTCATAGGATTGAGTGATGCCTGTTGATTGCAGATTTTTATTGCAGATTCCTCAGCCAAGCAGGAGTGTCCTGAAAAGATGCTAATCAACACCAGTGATCTTTATTCTAGAGATTGAAGATGCTTATTGATTAGTGGATTCGAAATGACCTGCTGAGTGCAATGGAGCCTTTCCAATGACAAGAATCCAATCCATTCTTTCTCCGCTTACAATTTTGATTCATTTCACATTGTTATGCTTGATACTTCACTAGCGTCGGAAATCAACCACCTACCAATTGATACATGTTCTGGCTTGGTGGATACCCAAACATTCCAGTTGTTGCAAGTATACGATAAGCGTTGGCCAGATCTATAGGAAGCTTTCGCGTTTCAGGAGTCATGGTAGTGCCGTCAATTTTGCAATGGTATTCTGTTATAGTGGATATCTCTACTCATCTACTAACCAGTAAGACATTAGAATAAAAGTTCATGGTCAAAGAACTGCGAGTTATAGGCAAGAAAAGTTTTGGTTTATTATCGTGTCACTTCTGAGGACTGCTAGTCGGTATGAACATTGTAGGATGGCAAGTAATTCGAGGGCTTACGTCATATAAATATTAGCTGGGCCGTGTGGCACTACACAGAACAACTTGGTTGACGAGATGATTTCAAAGACATTGAATGGATTGATAGTTCCAGCATGGATAAATTTTAATAATGTTCTTAGGCCACCAAACGTTCCAGAACCTACAAATCTTCATTGATGGTAAACTTTAAAAGTAGGTCTTCGCCACGCTGAGCCATGGAATGTAAAGCTATCGCTGGAGATATCCTCTCCAATTTTGAAAGACCCATCAAAAAAAATATCCTACAAAAGATTTTAAATGTAATGAAAATCCGTTGGTGGGAGAATAATGTCAGGGAGTACTTTAGCTTGATCTCCGAGTTGCCAGTTACATTATGAACTATGGTCTTGAGGTTCTTATTTAAGAACTGCGAAACATGCCCAATGTAGCAACTGTGTACATCAATCGTGTGAGATCATGCGAAGAATTCACATTGAAGAAACTGCGTCTTAGGATTACCCTGACGAGAATTGGAAATTTTCAGCCATCACGAACAGAATTTTCTCAATCTGCATTTTCAAGCAGAAAATCTGCTTGTCAATGTCATTTTCATGACTGTGATGTCTATAAATGCCAGTTCGCTAATTTCTCTGCCATAAAATGAATACTGTGATTGGAATACGAAATTCTTGACAAAGAGTGTACAACCAATAAAGCTGAAAGGTAGATTGGGCATTTCGATGGTGTTAGAAAAAGGGAGGAGTAGGCTGGAAGTTAGGCGATTCGTGATGTAAATATTTTTTTTCATCGTTGTATACTAAACCCTATTAAAATGCCCTTCCGCTTTCTATTCTCACGAACAACAGTCCTTACTCTGCATTCAACTTTTTCCTTTTCTTTGATGTAAGGCACCCGCAAAACGAAAATTTCGTAGCTAACTATAAGTAGCCTGGCTTGATTTTTTGCCTTAAATCATTTAGAAAAAGCGTGACAGGCATCTCACCGACATTCCTGTTTAGTGATAGCTACAAATTGATGGTAAACTGGTCATTTCCTCTATCAGTTCCATCTTTCAACGTTGAAAGAGGGAGCGTGATCATTTCACTGCATCAAGATTTCACTTGATTCTTCCTGTTCATTGTTTCACATCAAAATCAATTTCATTCAAGCCTCATCGTGTGCTTACTCGTCACCTGATCCTGCCAAATTCGAATTTTTTGGGTTTTAAGGAGTACAATCGGTGATTCCATATGATGATAGTCTAAAACCACTCTAATAGGTGATCTCTGGAGCTAATCGCACCATTTATGCCGCTCTTCTTCATCGGTATACTTTTAAGCAACGGGCTTGCATTTTTGGTCAATGAAAATAACACATCAAGATGTTCAGTGCAGTATGTTCCGGTTGTGATCAGATTACGTCAGTAACGTCTCTGGACAACTGAACTTCCTTCTCAAAGTGAAAAAGCCAACGTGTCTTGCTACTTCTCTTATGAGCCAGTTGTACAGTGGTTGCAACTGAGGTAAACGGCTGCTCATTTTTCAATGGGCTAACAGCGTATCAGGCAATCATTCATATTTCTAAGCTACCTTAGCAGAAATCTTTTCCGCACTTGTCTTTAACCCACCACAAAGCCAAGGTACCGATGACCCACGCTAGCCCTCCAGTCTGGCAAAGAAAAAGTGGTAGGATCGTGTCACACTAACCGTTTAGAAGTGTTACAAAGAAATTATTTTCCAACGGGAATCATGGCCAGTGCCGTCTTTCGTTCTGGTGAAAACACCATTTTCTTCGTTAAACTCATCAAATGTCTTCGAAAACCTAGTATTTCTTAATGCGCATGATGCCAATTGAACAGTAAACCAATTTCTTCTAGAACCTCTTGAAGAGCACGTTTCTACAGTAATATTTGTAAGCCTACCACCATCTAGGGGGGACTCTGAAGGTTCGCCATTCTCCTTTGCCGATGATGCCGAAGTCACCAAAATCTGTTCGATAATGTTGAAATAATTCCTTGAGAATGCAAAAGATGCTGAACTTACCGCTAGTACGAACAATGCGTTGAACACGAACATTTTGGTAGTCCCTATCATCACGATACTGTCCAAGGATTCTTAAATAGGCTTCATTTTGATATAAATGCAGACATGTAATCGCGCCTGTTATTGCCAATTTCATTGTATCCTGCCGTACTTTACCGAATTAACGTGGCAAAGTACTTTAAGTACACAAGAACATTACGCACTGTAGCGCTGATTCTTCAAAACTATCATCCAAGCTAGCAGTAACATCGGCAGAGTGTTAGAGAGCGCATATTGGTGATAATAAAGAAGGCTACATGAAGTGTCAGCCATTTGAACTACCTACAAAACAATATGAAATCAATCCCTTGAATTGCGTCCGCTCTCTTAATCGCAGCCTATGGCAAAGAAGTGTTTTTCTCTGGTTATCCACTGTCCAACTTTCTATAGACCCAAGTGATCAAGTGCTCTTGTCAAATGCAAACTCGTTGTTTACCATTTGATTTTCACAGCAACCTGTGCCGATTTGGTCGCTTGCTGAACATTTTGCACTCGATGATTCACAGCAGCACCGTGAACAAATTTAAATGATGATGTTCCATATGCTTCTATTCGAAAAGTGTGCAGAAACGCAATAGTAGGAGTAGTATTGTCATCTTGGCTGTATCCTGCCCAACGTTACCGAATTGACGTTGCATAGTACCTAAAGTGCAGAAAGATACTTCTATAATGTCGCAATGTCACAATGGCTTCTGAGTCTTCTGAATACGCTTTTGATGTTGAATGAGTGTGAATTACATACATATCACACATCACTGATCACTACCAGGATTGTTCATTGCCGCATGTTACGAAGTACGTGGCAAAACACTGTGAATGAACACAGACATCCTCATATTTTCTAATGGACTGTAAATGAACACGGACATCCTCATATTTTTTATTGGCCACAAAAATACTTCGAACGATCTTTAGATTGAAAGCGTAAACATGAGAGTTCTCTGCGTATACGATTGTTCCTCATCCATGCCAATAAGTAAGGTGACAAAACGCCACAAAGGCACAGTAAAAATCTATGCTAACACGCAAATGTTCAAAAGTAAATGAGACGGGAGCGTCAGTACCAATATGGGTAACAAGGCTGGCACTCTTGCTGAAAAATTCGAATCGTTCAGAAGGTCGTGCCCATGTTTGGTTCGAGATTGTTTCTCCCTCTTCAAAGACTGGAAAAAACAGTTTGAGGATCTTATTGGCTTATCTGACAATCACTCACATTTGTGAGGATCATGGTATCAGCTGACAAGGTCAGCGTTACGTAACATTTTGCATGAAAGTTTAGAAATGGAGTTGTTGTGCAGATTAGTTGCAGTTGAATTACAAACATTACCGTTGCACTTGCCACGGATTGATTTTTTGATTAATCACCTGTATCACCTGTCACCTGTCGTCCCGTTGAACATCGATTTCCTCGAGCGTGCGCCAGTAACGTCTCCACTCGTCCCTGCCACGAGCCAGAGGGGTCCAGTGAACCGTCCTAGCTTCAGGGACACAAGGTCCAACATTCCTTTCGTTCAGAGCTTTCGTGAAGAATTCAGACAATCTCGTTGGTGGCCGTGCTGGAGTTCGTTTGATGTCCCGAGGAATCCCCTCAGTAACCGTCCTGGTCCAACGGTCATCACCATATCGCACAACGTGTCCGGCCCACCTGATCTTCGATTTCTTGGCGTAATCAACGGCAACCCTGATCTTCGTTCGATGACGGAGCTCGGAACTGCGGATTTCCTTCTGCACTTGCGTGTATAGGGAAATTCCGAGCATCGCCCTTTCCAAAGCTCGTTGAGTAACGCTACAGCATGCTCATCCTGTTTTCCTAGAGTCCAAGTCTCCGAGGCGTACGTCAAAGCAGGAAGAACGGCAGTGTCGAAAAGGTGAGCGCGGAGCCGAATGTTCTTTGTCTTCTTCACTACTCCCTCGATATTCTTAAATGCTCCCCACGCGGCGCGTTTCCTTCTGCGCAGCTCCGCAGCTAGGTCGTTCATCATGTTGACTTCCCGATCGACTTCCTAGATACACATGGCTAGAGCATTTGGAGATATTCTTTCCGTTCAACGTGAAGGGAGCATTAGGTACCAATCCGTTTTTCATGAACATCGTCTTCGATAAGTTTAGTCTAAAGCCGATCCTTCCACAAGCACTGTCAAACTCGGCCAGCATTCGTTCCGCCTGCTCGATGCTCGGTGTTATAAGCATGATGTCGTCTGCAAAGCGGAAGCGATGTAGGAAACGGCCGTCGACCTTCACTCTCAAGCTTCCCATTCCAGATGATGCATGATATTCTTGAGTGCAGCACTGGAAAGTTTGGGCGAGATGGTATCGCTTTGTCGGACACCTCTCTTCACGTTGATAATGACTTCCTCGAAGAATGGTGAAATCCTGCTCGTGAAGTTACCGTAGAGCTCACGGAGCATCCTTATATATTGAATAGAAACACCCTGGTTGCCCAGGGCTTCAATTACCGCTTCTGTCTCAACGGTGTGGAAGGCTTTCTTCAAATCGATGAACGTAAGACATAACGGCACTCTGTACTCTCGTGATACTTCTATGAGCCTTGTAAGAGTGTGGATATGATCTCTCCGAAACCCTGCTTGCTCGCATGGCTGTCCTTACTGAACCTTCTCCGAAACCCTGCTTGCTCGCATGGCTGTCCTTCACCTAATATTCTGCCTATCCTGTTCAGGATGACACGAGTGAAAAGACTGCAGATTACAGACAGCTGCAAGATTGGGCGATAATTGCATATATCGTCTGGATCTCCCTTTTATACAGCAACACAGACTTGCTAATTTTCCACGAATTGGGCACTTTGCATTCCGACAGGTATCGTGTGAAGGGCCTAGCCAGAGTTTTGATGATGACTGGTGGTATACTCTTCAGATGTTCTGTTTTGATCCTATCGGGACCGGGCGCTGTACAGTTCTTCATCGACGTGATGGCATGTCGTATTTCGGAAGGGAGAACCGAAGGAGCGATATATTCGTATTGCCTAAGATGGTATGTAGGCAGGTTGACGTGGCTGTCGAAGGCAACCGAGCAGAAGACTCCATTGCCCTTCGAGATGCAGTAACAGTTCCTTCAGGACGACAAAGGGAAGTCATCTTGGTCTTGTAATTGGCGAAGCTCCGTCGGGCTTTGCGAATGCTCTTTCCGGCTTCGGCGGCTTCGTCCATAACTGCTGCTCTTCTTTCTTTCAGATCTTCCTTTATCACTTCTCTGCATAGCTTAGCAAGTTCGGTCGTTTGTTGGTGATTGCCTGTAGCTAGCGCGATTCCATGGTGGCGTATCAGCTCGAGAGTCTTCGAAGAGAGTCGTCTCTCCGTTTCTTGTAGACTCTCTGCTTTCCTAGCGCTATCGTGAAGATGCTCGACGAGCCGGTTGTATTCTTCATCGATGTTGTTGATAACGGAATCTTCTCATTTATTCGCATGGGAAGCGAGTGGTCCTAGTTGATGGAAGTCTTGGGGCTTCGTTTCCTAAACTTCATAGCACTCTCTTCATACACTGAGAAGCGGAATCTAGCGCGGAGGAGACGATGGTCCGATCACGTGTAGAACTTCGGAACAACAGCGACGTCAGTCAGACAAAATCTCCGATTGAAGATGATGTGGCCTATTTCATCATGGAACTGTCCACCAGGTGATTCCCATGTCCATCGTAAATGAAAGTTTTTTGAAATTGCGAGTTTTCATGGATGGTGTGGGTCGACATGGTAAACTCGTACAGCCTTTCACCTTGCTCATTCCATTCCATTCCGTGAGTCCCGCTGTGGAGCTTTTCACCCGTTCTTTTGGGGCCAATCTTGGCGTTAAAATTAAAGACGATGACCTTGAAGAAAGTGTGGTTTTCTCTATAGAACCTCTCCAGATCCATGTAAAACGCCTCCAACTCTTCTTCTTCATAGGTTGATGTTGGTGCGTAGGCAACGAAGATGATTAGAGATGGGGTTGAGTCACATATCCTTAATCGCAAATGTCCGATTCGGGTTGTTAAGCTTTCGTACGAACCAATGTTCATGGCCAAGTGCGTATTGACGAGGACACCTACGCCGCCGACGCCTCTGCTGTCGCATGTTCCAAGGAACAGTTCTTCTCCTGTCTCAAATATAGCATGCCTTCTCGTCTCGGTCAGTCCGATGATGTCGTACTTGATCTTCCTAGCTTGCACCATCAGGTCTTCTATACACGCTTCCGATACAAGCGTCCATGCGTTGAAAGTTCAGATCGGTCCTACCCAACGCTGCCGTATTGGGGGCTCCCTCGGGTTCAGGGGAATGAGGCCCATTTCTATTACTCTTTTGACGTGTAGATGCCCAACATGCTTTGACGTGGGGGCTGGGTTGACTTTGGTAGCTTGCCGGGCTATCCCGAAGTTTGGAAGAGGAGCTTTATTTTCGGAGGCGGCCTTGAAACATCTCCCAGATACTTCAAAGTCACTCGAATGCAAGTTTTCGGCCGTGTCGATGGGCAGGATACCGAATGCACCCACAGACTCTCCATACACGTATGCGTGGATACGCTTGCGAGAAACAGAGGGCGGGACGCCCTACGTAGCCTCGTCACTAACCGGCTGGGGATCCTCCAGTGATAGAGAACTTACAGTGGATGAGATCCGTAGTTTTGACTAATAATTAGTGCAATTCTTTTCTGTTTCTCGAAGAGCAGCTTTGGGGCCCAATCCCGAATGGCCTGGCTAAGGCAACACCTACTCTGCAGGTTTTCTATAAGTTGTTAAGATCGTGCTAGCCATTCGTTGGCTTGCTCGGGATGAGAATGACAGCACTACCTCAAGAGTAAGCCTCACTTTGCATCGCTGCTCTACATCGACGACTACGGTCTTTTATGGCACTCAGAAAAAAAGAGGATACTAGATGGCAATGTGGGAACTGCAAGACTGCCTTTCATTGACTGATGTTCGGCATTCCCTACAATGGCGACCCGAGGTGTTTTTTCCTTAGGGCTTTCGTATCTGTCAGTTGTTCTTCACTGCTCCTATTTTAGAAAGAGCTTGCAGTCTTTGGTGTCGCAAGATTATAGTGGGATCCTCGACGATCATTACAAAAGAAGTACGACTGCTCTGAAAAAGAGAAGACTGGCTTGCAAAGATGAATTAAGAATTGCTCAGAAAAAGATCTGTGTCCTGAAGGCCTGTTTTTAGGATGCTACATCCTACCTTTTCATATCATCTCTTGTTCGACAAGTAAGATGAACCATTGCAGACGAAGCTTACCGATCCTTATGAATCGTTGTGATCAAGCTCACTGATTTGCATCTCTGCCGAGATGTAGATCAGTTAGCTTGATCGAAATATACGCTCAAGCTGAGAGGAAGAGATCATGTAATCGTGCATGCTCCTAAAAAGAATCAGCCTTGATTCCTGCCGCTCGAAACGAATACTTGCTAGTCGCTAATGCAAAACCCTTTAGCCACTGCGACCACCATTGAAGCCAATTTCAAAACAGTACCTTGCTATGCGAGCGGAGAAACAGACCAGCAAGATAGACAAGGTGGAGTGAACGTACGGTTCAATGAAGGAATGTTGTAGATGTCTATGTTAAATGCATTGCTGATTGAGTTTCAGTGAAAGAATATTTTGTAGGGAGAAACACTTCAACCGGACGCAAACGCTTGTCTCACGTTCGCTTTACAGCCAGTAATCACACAACAGAGCATGTTCCACGTTCCGACTCCAGTCGCCGTGCAAGAACTCCAGTACATCTTTCCGTCAGCATCACTACATTAGTTTACCAACTGAAGACGGTAACACCTCATCACGCGCAACACAGCTATTGACGATGGATGTCAATTTTCTCCTGTGATTCCCAACACCCCAGTTTCAGATCAGGATGAGGTGCTGAAAGCCTTCATGGACGAGATGAAAAATGGGCTTGGCCGAAATATACGTTCATACTACTTTCGCCGAGTACAAGTTCACTCTCTACGAATCTGCCGGTCTGCCGGAAAACAACACGACCCGGGAAATTGCTGTAATTTCGATGTGTGGTATACCATTAGGAAGGCATAACTCAATATGGTGATGTACTTCTCTATGCTGCCACGGCAAGCCTCATCATCAAAGCCGATTCCTCTACCTACGCGCGCTACATGAAACCATGCGGTTTAAGAAAGCATCATGAATTCCGGTCACAAAACCGTGAACATGTTTCGAGAAGCTGTTCCGACACTAGCACATCCCTTCGCTCACGGCTACGCCTTTTTGAAAACACAACGCCATGATCAGACTCTTCACAACTACATCAGATTGATCCACCTGCAAAATACAATAGCTCAGTGTGATAGTAACCCAAAAATGTGTCTCTATGGAAGTGTATGATACACAAGGATTGACTATCTTCTGTACACGTGCCCTCCACAAGATGGAGACCGATTCAGGGACCTGCGAAAACTAAGCGCCAATACTCAACAAGTCATAGACATAGCAAAAGATGCCGAGCTTCCTGGCACTCCATTTTCACATTATCACAGATGACTAACGCCAATCAACGTCAAGAGAAGCCAATCCGAAGAAAAATCTCCACCTTGTTTTCTCTTTGATGGACCTCGTTGGGCAGAGGAACGTTCTCGGAAAACGCTGCTGTTAATGTAATCGCTTTGAACCAAAGATAGGTTTTTGTCAAAACTACGACAAAACGAAAAAAGTCATATTTTAAGAAAAAGCAAACGAGATAATATGGTCGTCATCTTCCCTCCACCATCTTGGAGGCTGTTCTGGTCATACAAATCTTTGGAAATGTCACAAGTATGAGAAGCGGGGATCGGATCTCACAACCGTTGACCGAACGGTCCCTGCTACAGCCTTCAATTCAGTCAATCATCCCAATTAGGCTGTATCCATCGTACAGAAAAGAATAGTTCGATCCAGCTATGTTCAGATCACTCTACTGATAATTGATGCCGTTTACTAGCATCAGCAACCGCTCCAAGCACTGAATGATATTAATAATAATCAATTGATCAATAATGACCCTAGAGTGAACAGATCGGAGAGTGGAAAGTAGTACGGGTTGATTTTTTATGACGAGCTAGTTGAAAATGGGAAGTCGTTGGCAATTACGGTGTTGTACCTGTACCATGATGCATGCCATACGCCATACGTATTCCAACGAGTTCTCACTCCCAACGACTTCTTCATAACAGTTTGCCAGAGCAACGATGACGGAACTGGAAGAAGTTGCTCACTGAAATCACGAATTTTCTGGGTTTATGAAGGGTGTTGAAAATCACTACGACGCCCGACGAGGAGAGCAGACCTTACTAAGTAAGCATTATATAGCCAGGATCGTTCGAGTCGCAGACAATTATTCAAATACAGTACAGATGAAAGGGCGATGTGCCTCCCGTTATAGATGGAGCACGGTAATCAAATACTCCTTCTACCGAAGTTGAGCTCCATTCCTTATTGGTGTCCATCGGAGAACAATCAAGATGGTACAGCACTTTATTCAGTCAAAGTTTCGGCGTTAGGGCTGACCGAGTCTGATACGAAGGGAAGGCAAAAGGTCACCTTCTCCAAACTTTCGTCAGTATGTCCGTGTGGTCTGCTACGTGGGGGTCTGCGAAGGGATTGTTCTTTCAAGGGATACCCATTAGTGATGGCCACCTCTCGAGCGAGCACTACCGATTCTGCCACCTCGCGATCACCTGATGAAACCATTTTCGCTGTCCTAAACATGTTGCGTGTGATGGCCTGCTTGGTATTGAGAGGATGCGCCGACCTAAAGTGGACCAGGATATTCTTGCTGGTGGGTTTCCTATACCATTTGGTCCTAAGAAACCCTCGCTCAAGCTGAACCTGCATGTTTAGGAAAGGCAGCCATGTGTCCATGGGCTTTTCCCGTGTGAATCCAATACTTTCAGCTTGGGTGTTCAGCAGCTCGAAACATGTGTCCATTTCCTTTTGAGTTGAGCAGGCGACAAAGCAGTCGTCTACATAACGGCAATAGATCCAGGTCGGCGATCCAAATTGGGCGGATAAGGGGGGCGAATTCGTGGTCATGCCGCGAGGTCTGGACGCTGCGATCACACAGGCCACCTGGGGGATGGGACCCTCTACAAGCCATCATCAGAGGGAGAGTACAAAAGGCAGTACCGCCGTTTAAACAGTGTATGGTTGGACATAGCACATAGGGCAGACTTACCGAAATCACTGATCACACGTTTAAAGTGTGACCTCCTGGTGTGCCCAGTTCTCTATGTTCTTATAAAAACGCATAAACTTGCTCCAAACACCCACGCGTCCCTCGTTCCCTCGGACTTCAAAGTTCGCCCTATCATAAGCAACGTGGGAGGTCCTACCGATCGCATCTCATGGCTGCTGAACCTCGTGTTGACGCAATTATTAACATTTATCCCCGCCCACCTCAGTAACACCAGGAGGTTCCTCGACCAACTGCTGGAGNCATAACACCCCACTGCGTCATCTGTCCCAACGGGCGAGAGGGGGACTGCATGGCTTCAGGGGTGATCTATTTGATCACTTGTGAGGCCTGCGGGGACGAATACATAGGTGGGACCGGGCGGCCTTTAGTATGTAGGATCAAGGAACACCTAGCTGGTCTGAAGAATTCGAGGCCTGAAACCCCCCTCGGAGACCATCGTAGGAATCGCCACGGAGGGGTAGAGTTTGGAGTCTCATTGTCAGTCAGGATTTTGATGCGGGAGCCCACGACCACCGCGCGCAAAACTTTGGAAGCGTTTTGGATCCGCGCAAAAGACCCCAAACTTTACCGGAAAGACGAATGCCTGGCCATAATTAGTGAACTCGCCCCGTTCATCGACCTGTGTGGGCTACAATTGCCACCGGCTTCAAGTCGGGGGTCAGGTCACCCGGGGCCCACCCACCGCGAAAATGTTTAAATAGGCAGTTTGAAAGGTGGTCTACATGTCGTCTCCTCTATTTCTAAGGTGGGTTCCCTTGTTGTGGTTTACGAGACCTATTCAGATATCTGTAGGTTTACTTGGTCTGACTGAAGTCTGAAATGGTGCATGAGTTGGATGAATCTCAAATTCTTTTTGGCTTCCAGGTCCTGATGAAGGCGGTAACGCCGAAACGTTGACTGAGTAAAGTGCTGTACCATCTTGGCTGAGGCTATACCACACATATTCATACCGGAACTCACACGATGCCAAGATTCATAGAAAGTCGTTCATGGAGAACAATCAATTTCCAAGTGAAGCACTGACTTGGTATCTCAGATTGAAATTTGGTTGCAACCACGCCTTCCGCACTTCTGCGGTGAGACAAAGCGTGCTATACTCATCCAGCAGGGCGAAAATGATGACTTTTGTATCTATTTACCATCATGAGTCATTGAGGGGGTGTGGGACGTTAGTCTCGACTGACATTACTTCGCGCCGAAGTGCGAAGTGACCTCATTAATGACTAACCTCATCTTAATTACGCGCCTCCCTTTAACTAACCTAATCCTACTTATGAGAGCGATGGCAATGATGGGAATAGTGAGAAAATGAAATTCCAAGAAAAGTAGCTTTTAACGTAAAATTTTCATGGTCTTTGGTTTGTAGGGTTTTATTACCATGCAAGATGATAGAAATTTCAACAAAAAAAAATTCCAATATAATGTAAAGAAGCCTAATTTTCCTTATAAAAATCATCTCAAAAATAACATTCAATCAACTCAGATGGTCTTGTTCGTTGCGAATTTGGACATCTTTATGCAAGACTCCTCAATTTGGATGCGATTTGCTCCTCTCCGATGAACTTCGTCGAAGCGGTTGGGAAGGTGCAGATTAGCACATATACAAGGGTTGCGGTGCGGGTTGGAGCGGTTGGATAGCTGCAGAAGTATTCTAGAGCGAAGGCTAAGGTTTAAGCAAGGCCTCTTTTCTATAATCATCACTTACCCACCAGGCTAAATAGTAGCTGATGAATAGCCTCTTTATTGTACTGAATTTAGCCGGGAGTATTGTAAAATTCCGTGAGAAGTGTGAAATGGCCTAGACAGCCGGAGGGTGTTCAACGACCTTTCAAAGGCAAGATACCCCAATATCAATTACCTACGTGGCTTCGGAAATGTTGTTTGATTTCACAGATGAGAGGAAATTCGAAAAATAGAATGTTTTTTATCTTACACGGACTTTGTTTTCATGACCCTTGAATTTTTCTATTCCATATGGTTATAGAAGTTTCAAAACCAAAGACAAGAAATTCTACATCTTTCACGAACTTTATTTTAATGATCCTCGAATTTTTCTATTCCATACGGTAATAGAACTTTTAAAACCGAAGATCATGATAATTTTACGTTGAAAACTGCTTTTTAAAAACTAAACTTCATTGCCATCACTCTCATAGGTAGGATGAGGTTAGTTACGTTCAAGGGGAGACGCGTGATTAGGATGAGGTTAGTCATTAATGAGGTCTCTTTGCACCTCGGCGCGAAGTAAGTCAGTCGAGACTAACGTCGCACACCCTCATTGAGGAGGCCAAGAACGATTTCAAACACGCGAACGGGTGAGCTAGGTATGCGCATCATACATACGTGAGTTAATCAACGGTCGGAGCTCTGAATTTTCCAGGGTTTTCTCGTAATGAATAGTTTTCAATTTGCTGCCAGTGCCAATTTGCTACTTTCACATGGCCATATAAACTAATCGAACTCATCATCGTACAAGGAGATAGATAGATAGCAGATTTTAACTAGTTTTGTTCATCAATCTTGAAAAACGGAAAACTAAAAAATAAATTCTTTAGGGTAAGAAAGAAAACGTACGCCACCAACTTCTTCTCCTTATTCTAATCACATTAGAGATCATATTTCTATACATAGCCGCAGCCCACTCCATGGTTACAGATGTGATCCTGCTCATCCTATATCGATATCGAAGTCGAATCCTTCGCAATCTCAGTAGCGTACCTATTAGAAGGGGGTGGAAGACTAGGCAGACAGATGCTCTATAGTATCCGAGGTTAGGCCAGCATTCGGTGTTGGTGTAACTGACGTTAGTGGCGTGTTGTGGTATCCCAGGTTAGCTTGAAGTTCGTGGTCTGAGTTGCATGTAGTTATGAGTTGACTCGCATCAATTATGATAGGCAACACTCCAGAGTTTTGGAACGCTTCAAGACTTTGTGAACAACGAAGTTGGCGAATCATCAGGTATACTTATCATCGCATAACAAGTGTGCCACCAATTAAGTCTGTGCTGTGCACGAGTACTGGATACTTGTAGGAAAGCCTTCGAGCCTTCGATGCATGGTTCACGCTAGCTTCTAGAGCCAACCCGCTTCCCAAGCATCAGAAGTCTTATGTTTTCTCGATGGCTTACTCGAGACAATCTGTGATTGGATCTTTGTCTCGTTAATGAGGAACTTGGTCTTTTTCTCGTACACCTTGAGCCCTTTCTCGGCCGCGACCTTCTGCAAAATCTATAGCTTGTCCTAAAGCTCCTTTGTAGACCTTCAAGCTCTGAAAAACTCTAGTGAAAAATTTTATTCTTGAGCAGCAAACATTACCCATCGCCGAGGCCATCAACTCAAAAAGGAACTCGTCAAAAATCTCTTCGGGAGCATGGCCGACAGTAGTCTTCTGGTTATCCGCAGAATCGGTGGCTGTAGTAAAGTATCGTCGGTAAGAAAGGGGTTTTCGTTGTGTTCTTGCTCTTTAGTAGTTTGTTTCTTTCAGGTGGAACGATAATTCTGCAATGTTGGCCAACTTACATATTTCAAAGGTTTTTACAAAATAATAAGAAAAAAATCTTACGATTCCAATTAGATTGTTGGTATCAGCACGCAGATTTGTCTATTTGACACGTCTGTTTTTTAAATTTTTTTGAGTATATCTACTATGCTAGAATATCTTCAGGGGTTTTGAGGGTTAACCCACCTATTAAAAAAACCCTTCCCGCAAATAGGAATTCTGAATTACACTCCTTTGCACAGATTCGAAATCCGCTTTTCATTAGAACTTGCCTGGGACAACCAGCCAATCCATTCTTTTGGGGTCTGTTGTATAGCATATGCGGGATCAAAGAATGGAGTTGTTTATCTGTCTATACTCATATCAATTTACACAAACATGCCCTTTTCAACACCACCATGACCACCATAGTCACTAAAAGAACTAGCTGAAACTAGGGATCAACAAAAGCTGAAGTAAAAGTGCATTGGTTTCGACCAATAATCTTGGTTCGAACGTATTATCACTGCTGACGAGGTCCTCTCGCAAACAGAGAAGAAGGAGAAATTTGCGCTTCTTGACTCTTACACAGCAAGTGCTCGGCAAAAGTCGACGACACTGATTGCCAACCAGCTGCCACCCGCTCAATTCTTTGCCATCCGTCTATATTTTCACCATAACCGAATCTATTTTTCTACTTCCCCTTCTTCGAGATTAATGCATATTTGTGACTGAATACTACTTATCACCAAGATTTCCAGTTCTTTACACAGCACTGGGTTTTTCTCTGATGAATCCTGAATATGATTCAGTCATGTCGTCATGTGAATGTATTCAAAGTATCTCAATTTTTCGCATCGGAACTGCATTGAATTGCCGCCTCCCAAAGGTGTCGGCTGTGGTCTTGTAGCTGTTCCACAAGTCTCAATTCTGAGCTAGATCTGATAGCAAATAATAAAACCGTTCACTTCGGGAAACTATAAAAGAGAAAGTTTTGACAGTTGGCCAACTCATACGATGAGGCTGCTCAGCAATATCATTTGAAATAGTATTCGACCTACACAATTACTTATGGTGGTGAGCAGATATGCAAATCATTGTCCTTATTCTCCTGGACGAGTATTGTACATATTGCTCCACCACAAAGGGTTGGAGCCTTAATCGGCCGAGCGGATTTCGACGTGGAATACCAGATCAGTGCTCCACTTGCCATGTGGTTGTATTGGAGAGCACACCGCATCAATAAATAATTGGGTTCAACACTGTTCAAGGGAGTGATTTTCGACCCAGTCCCATCCATAACCAAGGGCATATTGTCTCTTTATCAGTGTGCATAGTTCACTGTCTCGAGTTTTTAAGGATTGCAATCAGTTTCCATCAATGTAACGATCCTTTAAAATGTTCTGATATGTATTGCTTAACATATTTTTTCCGGTGTAATACATAATTCACATATTTTTACTATTTTAGGGCTTTCCTTTGCTTAAAAGGTATGCTATGCAATTTGAGTAATTGCTTGCGTCTTGAACAAATCCTCATTATCTGCGGCCTAGGGAGATCTGCTTTTCTCGTCAGGCATTTTGAAGGAGTGGTTCATTTTTAATACCCATAGGAGACCTGGAAATAAGTTAAACCTAGTGAAATGTTGTCTCACAATTCCGTCTGCGCTGAGTTGGCGAAATCTAATGAAGAAGTCATCAGGAGACAGACATCATTGGAATACGACGTATGGCGTGCATGCATTCTATAGGCACGACTGCATAATTGCCAATGATTTCTCATTTTTGGCTGACTCGCCATAGATTTAGTCAGATTGTGGCATTTTTCGTGAGAACGTTCTAGTGGGTAACCACTTTTGGGACCCGCTTCAAGTATTTGTAATGTCTGCTTGCTGGAAGTCTTGGAGCAGCCTCGGAGCCGTTGAAGACTTTCCGAAACCAAGAACTCCCACTGCATTGTTTCGAGGAATTTGAACTTGAAGATTATCATAACTTGTTCATGTTATCTATGAATGCCTAAGAATCTTGAACTGCTGAACTTCGGTTGATCATTTTTGGAATAGATGCTCTTCCAACCTTTTGAACGTTGAACTCGGGACATTCAATGTCAATTTCAGACCCGAAAATCACAATAGTTTTGTGTAACCAGTTAATACATAATAAAAACCCTTTATCCGAACGACTAAGTATTGTATAAAAGAGTGCGTCAATCCTTGGCAGCGAGAAACTTGAAAAGAAAACAAAGCCACCGTTTCAATCCTGAGCAACAATCCTAGGATTCTAACAGGCCACTCCTTCCCACCTCTCCATTAACTTGCAATCTCAAATTGCCAACATAACTCCTCTCCTAAATTGATGCGGTATATCCCTGTGCTCCTTCGGTTTACCTGTCCATGTCCAGGGTCACTCGGACTGTCCAGAATGATCGTCCTTCTTCCTATTCTCTGATCTATTTGCTCTCTAATCATTATTAGCTGTTCACTAATAACATTTCCAAACACTTCTTGTTTTCTTCGCCTTCACAAGTGTTTCATTTTGCCTGACATATTACTTTTTCTGTTTTTAACAGGTGGAATGCCTCGGATCGAGTTTGAGCCGAAGCTTGATTTCAAAGATGTTCTTCTACGACCAAAACGGTCTACACTGAAAAGCAGAGCAGATGTGGATCTCGTTCGAGAGTACGTGAGGATACATTTATTGTTGGGTATTTTTCTCATAATTATTGAGCAAATTGTTTGAGGTACACATTCAAAAACTCCAAAAAAACCTATAGTGGAGTACCAGTGGTGGCGTCAAATATGGATACAGTGGGGACTTTTGAAATGGCAGAAACTCTTGCCAAACATCAACTATTCACAACCATACATAAACATTACTCTGTGAGTTTTGTCATCTACGTTTGCCAAAGGCCATATGATCAACTTCTATCTGTTTGTGGTGTTCCTTTCTATTCAACTGTAATGGATTCCTGGGAAGAGACCATACGCTTCCCAGGTGACTCAATGGGATATTCCCACATTCCCTTTTTAGTGTTTATTTGGTTATTGAATTCCTCGCTTATTCCCTTCGCTTATTCCTATGCATGTAGATCATTCTACTACTGCTCCATTTTTATCGGAAATCTGATTGTGTTCACAGAAGCTATTAATCCGCAATAAGCGAGCTTCCGTCTACCCGAGGGCTAAGTGTATCCTGGGTGTTATAATGCAGACAGCATCAACTGTGGGGCTTCCGAATTGCGCATGATTGTTGTCAGTTTTGTAAACTTTTTTCATCTCCACAACCTGTTTTAGTCTTCTGTTAATTGGTGCCGGCTGTTCAGAATATGAAATCCACAAATTCTCCAGCGGTCCTTCTATGAGAAGCCTTTTGATTCCTCGAATAATGGAAGCATATTGTAACATTAGCCTGTTTTGATGATGTTTGTTAACTGCCACGTAAGCCATTAAGAAGGCCAGGACAAGCGGGGTCTCGGAAGGGCAAACTATAGAGAGCACGATGCCCGCATAGCCGGAGTACGGATTCGAGCCCCGTTCGAGGCCGTAGTTTTGTCCATAACTCGCTAACATTGTCTAACATTAGCTTTTTTAGCTGGACGAATGGCAAGCATTCTTCGAGAAGAACAAAAATACGGACGTGTTCAAGAATATTGCTGTATCATCTGGGTTATCTGATAAAGACTTCGAAAAGGTAATTAGCAAGATTCCCTTTCGTCTTCACGGGCTCCCATATCGGTGTTTTGCGACTGGGGTTCCATTGCCATGTTTTGGTACTGGCACAGTGTCCACCACGATTCTGTAATTACTGAAATGCAGAGCACTTGTAATGATGGGTCACTTGAGCTTCTAAAGTTGGGCACGATATCCTGCTAAATCCCTCAGTTCATGACATTTAAGTGGAAGGGGTGTGTAAGTGTCCTGGACTGGGACTAGAATCCGTCAACAATTCAGTTCATCATCGAAATCATCTGAAACCCTGCCACGAGGTGGAAAATTTAGGTATATATTGGATCAGTGATTTCCATTAGCAGAAAAGAACTCCAAAAATCATCTAATTACAGTTACGATCTATTTGTGAGATGGTGCCGTTGTTGGAGAGCATCTGCCTAGACGTGGCAAACGGTTACTCAGAAACGTTTATCGAATATATTCGGAAGGTTCGCGAGCATTTCCCAAGGTATCTTTTTTCAGCAGTTTAGCATGTTTCTCTGGTAGTTCGCACGAATACATCGACTCCCTAAAGTCAGCAATTCTTTCTACCACATTATCTGCGCAACCGAGCTTATCATAACCCGTGGCTTTAGCTTGAACTATTAGAGAAAGATGTGTGGGAAACGTCATCAAACTTACCACACCCAGGGTACCTTAAAACTTGAGAAACGACCGCGCCAACCCTTGAGTGGGACGAGAAGCAAATTCTGGTAATCAGTTTATGATGCTGAATTTGATCCCAACTGAAGGGAGCGCTGAATTACCGATTTCATCATGACGCTCCCATGCCCGAATGAAGAGCCCATACAGGTTTTCCTTTGTCATCGCGTTATATTTCTTCACCGAGAAACTACCTACTATCTACGCTTCCTGTTTTCGCCTATACTCAGCTATCGTACAAAGCTTCAACTAGCAGCAAGTGATAATTAATAAGTAAAGGAAGCCATGAAAATCAAGCTAATGGTTTTCGAGTGATAATGGCTCAGTTTTCGGCATACAGATACAGATGCTATTTCAAACCAAAAGTTGGGCTCGTTCTGATCCCCCCCCCCCNGAATATTTGACAAGGCTCAAATGGACCGGATGAATTGATTAAGGTTCATTCTCCCTAGAATTATCCTAGAATTACTGCTGAAGTAAGCACTTTGGTAGTGTAAGTATACGTACGTACTGCACTGCTGCAACAACTTAACTTTTTGCAAGAGGCCAGTACACACACCTCTGTACTTGCACTGTACTTTTATGCACTTCCATGTAGTGGAAATTCTAAGTAGCCGCATTTCTGTTTAAGCAATCTATAACGACTTACAAAGGTCTTATAGAGTTATAGTGGTGCACGAAATTTCTGATCATTTTCGGAAATACGCAATCATTCAATATGTATGCCAGTACTTTCCAGACTTGCCAATCTGCTTTTGATAGTTCAGGCATACGATAATGGCCGGAAACGTGGTCACTGGTGAGATGGTTGAGGAGCTCATACTCTCAGGAGCCGACATCATCAAGGTGTGTCATTGAGCAGCTCTCTGTTTGCTTTTTTTCCTGAAAATGTGTCATCCATTCTCCTTCAAGTACTCAAAAACTAATTTGCAAGGTAGGAATCGGTCCAGGATCCGTTTGCACAACGAGAAAGAAGGCTGGAGTCGGCTATCCACAACTGAGCGCTGTAAGTTACCCTATAGCAGCCTTTTATCGCTATTACTTATACAAATGGCTTTTATTATCAATCTACAAATGAGTGCCATGACTTGGATTAACATGGGTCTGGCCAAAGATGGGATGGCAATAAGCAACAAGTACAACAAGGGCAATTTGTCCAAAAGCAATAGTAGGAGGAATATAGGTGGATAAGGATTGCTTGGTTCGTCTTCAAGATGTCCAGGGCTCGGGATCTCGGAGATCTTTGAAGTAAGTATACAAAAGCAAGATTGTAAAATATAGCTAGCATGCACTGAAGGAGGCAATGTTTGTGTGAGAAATCGGCGTCTAAGTCAGTTTTAAAAATAGAAGAAAAAGCAGACAGTATAAACGTGTGAACTAAGTTTATTAACGGTGGGAGTCCTCTGCATAGGGTAGACAGGGTTTTTGGTGACAGGATGACTCGAACAGTGGGCGACGCTCAAAATGGGGGCAAGTGCTACAGTGCATATTAGGACCAAAACAACATATTTTGTGGTGTGTAGGTAGTGGTAAGCATAACACAACACAACAAAAAGCATCAGCAGCAAGAAAATCCATGAAACATGTCATTTAATTACTATCGCACCGTGGTTTGGACATTGACAGCCTTCAAAAAACAGCGGTTGTAACTGATTGAACATATAGAGGGCCAAAGATAAGAAGTGCAATTGATAGCTTCTGAACGAAATCGATTGCAGATTATTGGAATTGTTAATCAGAAGGGATGTTCCAAAGTAATGAGGAGGTGGTGTCTTGAGAAAGCAGTTTCCCAGTCGTCGGCTCCTTGGAGGATCACTTTGTTGTGCTAGGAACAGCTTGAGCCGTGTGAAGTTCGTCGTTGAAGATGTTACCATTTTCAAAGTATTCGCCCCAGCTTTGGATTTTCAAAATCACAACTCCAGTGGATACACCGAATCAGTCACAAAGGTCTTCCTTTCAGCTTCTTTTCATAACCGAAAGACATAGAGAGAGCTCTCATGATCAGTTAGAAAGACATCTTACGCTCTACATGAATGCAATAGTTACTGTGAGGCTAAGAGGCTAATCTTAATCCTATCAATCCCTCAATGCTTACGCTTGAGGAACTTATCACTGACATGAGGGCAAGATCAACCAGTTCACATCAACCAATTCACCTACAAAGACACCTAGTCGATGTTTTGAATTTTTAACTTATTTATTACAAGAATTCGTAATAATGTAAAGGTTTCTTTGAGGTTCTCGAATGTGCTGACGCTGCCCATGGTCTCGGTGGGCATGTAATGAGCGATGGCGGATGTACAAACCCAGGAGATGTGGCGAAAGCGTTCGGAGCAGGTTTGACATCTTACATAGTCTTCTCCTTTCGTCCTTCCGTCTGATTCTCGAATAACCCTCTCGAGGAGCTGATTTCGTAATGATTGGCGGATTGCTGGCTGGTCATGATCAAAGCGGTGGGGAAATCATTGAACAAAACGGACGGGTGAGTCGAATGACAACACAGTCCAATGACCCTTTTACTGTAGTACCTGAGTTACTCAAATTTCCTCAATAACTTTTGGAAACATGTGGACCACCTCAGCTTGGACATGATATTCTACATACCTTACTTTTCTCTAGGTTCCCGGAACTTGAGCAAAAAGTCACAGTGTTTTAGAAATTCAAGCTGTTTTATGGTATGAGCTCAGACACGGCAATGACTAAATATCATGGAAATGTTGCTGATTACAGAGCAAGTGAAGGGAAAACGATTACCATCCCTTACAGGTTTGTTATCTGCCAAAGGGCAACATCCTGGGCGGAAGTTCATGCAGTTGTTGATTTATGGTTTCAAAAGCTTATTTGTAATCACTCGACATCAAGAGCCTTTTCAACAGTGTTTGCTAACCAGCACTTTTTTTTTCAGGGGAGACGTCAATAACACCGTTCTCGATATCCTTGGTGGAATTCGCTCCGCCTGCACGTACACTGGATCTGCTAAATTGAAGGTGAGCTTACGTAGTATGGTCCCCCGATCAAAGGATTTTCCATGGTGTGCTTCCTTTTTATGGCGGTTTGGGAGGGGTAGCGCCAAAAAACGAACTACAACATGCCCTAGCCGGGAATCGAATCTCATCAAAATCTGACTTACAATGAGTTCTTCGCAAAAGACAAACTCTTCAGTGCCTACGTGACCGCTAGTCCATGGTGATGGTGCGTCGCCCACACCATTCCAGCGAAAGTTGTGAAAACAGTCACCAAGACGGTTCCTATTTGCTTACAACTGCCCATCGCGACTCAATTTTTGCCTTCCCATACAGTCCTGACCCCAAATGAGCAGCTTCCATGGGCAAAAATAGATCTGTTTTCCTAGAAATGCCAACTATTTGAATACTTCAACCCATCTTACTACCGATTCACGTTTGAGCTTCCTTTTCAAACCACCCATTGCAATGCTAAGTGAAAACATCAATCCATTTGATGTTCGACGTCAGATCGCGTGAGAACGTTCGCTGACTGAATCAGCGCTTGTTGGACAAAGGCTGGTGAGCCGGACATCGAACCAGCCCGAACAATAGGGAAGAGTTTGGCCGCTCAACCGCAATTTCAAAAACGTTTTTTGTAATGGAATCTCTTCGCTCGGTTGGAAACCGATTATGATAAATTCACAGTGGGGAATCAGAGGGTTCATCGATCCGTCGTGAAGCATCCGGATTACCACCACACCCCTCTCTTAGGTATGCAAACGATTTCGGCTTTGTCTTCCTAAATCCCAAATCGTTCCCAATCTATTTACAAAATGTTATACTGCAAAGTATAGCTGAAGTAGAAATTCGCCATCGGGCTGGTATAAGTATCATGCAATTCAAAATGTACCTTCAGAGAAGGCATGTTTTCCATACTATCTAAAGCGATTTCTGAATAAGTAAGTTTGCTTTTTTGAATAAGTAAGTTCAAATAATCGGTCCTACCCCCCTTATAGGGGAAAAGCATTGCAACCATCACAATCGAACAATTTATTTTCGCGAAACAAAATTTATTTTCACACTAGACCTTGTAGCGATGCCGATTTACCCAGGCTACCGAAAGGTAGGAGGATGCTGGCCGGTGGGGGTAACTATATATGAACTTGTTGATATTCCCAAACTCCCTTTCGTCTGCACATAATGCGCGTCATGTATATGTCCTATGATCAGAGAAGCGGTATGGAAGCGGTATTCCGACAAGCTGTCCAAATGCGTGTGCCATTGCGCATAGTTGGCTATAGTTAACTGCCTGCGTGCAACGTGTGCGTCTCGGTGCGAATAGTGTAACGCCCACAGCGTTTACAATGTCGTGAGAACCCGTCCGTCTTTCGATGTGTAGGTCGGCTGAGCCAGTTTAGAACTCCTATTAGCTCTATCTAGGCCGTTTTTCGAACGACAGCGTCCCTTGTGCTATCCTTGAGGGTCGCAGGTTCATCCTAGAGAAGAATCTTAAAAACCCTTTTTATCGTGGACTGTGCCTTCAAAAAAAAGTTCCACATTTGACTTCTATTAGCATCATCGAGCTGTGCTTACATGGATTTAGCCTACGTAGCTTGCTGGGGCTAGTCGATATTCAGCTTTGAAAACGAGCTTTTCTTCCTCTGGGCATATCTGACATCACACTGTTGCATAGATTGAGACGGAGGTTCGACTGGGTGCTGAGTCCCCTATCTCATCAATTTTTCCGTGAAACCCCCAAATACTGTACCCTCTCACTGCCTGAAAAAGTCGTGTTCATGCCATCCACATTTGAATTTTGTGTTTCTTTTGAAGATTTTACTTCAATTTCAGTTCTTCAGGAACTCTCTAAGCGTACAACGTTCATTCGGGTCACTCAACAAACAAACGACATGTATGTGCCTCTCGAAATAAATCCTCAGAAATAAGGCAGAGCGATTGGATTACAGTGATTTCTCGATTACAACGATTAATAAAGTATGATCTGAGGTTGGCGGTCCAAGCCTACAGTGTGTGTGATACAGTTCAAGACTACAGTGACATATAACAGTTTAACCTTAACGTCTTCACTGTGCGGTATACAGAGCGAAAATGAAATGTGGCGGACAACAGCGTAAGCTGTGGGCAGAGGGCAGGGTCCGGGAGCGACAGCACGGGGTTTTGCAGAGCGCTTCGTTCTCAGCTATCCTCGCACCGCCTTCTGCACCTCTCCGTCTTCTCTTGTAATTGGCAGAAGTCACTAGAGTTGGCAAAAAAAAAGTTGGTATCAAAATGATCAGTAAAATGTGAACAATGCAAAGGTTTACTTTTTGTTTGGTTTCGAAATACTATAACTGCCCCCTAGGCCAACCGGAGGGATGGAAGGCTTTCAATCCCTCCAGAGTCAATTAATTAGTACCAGAATCGTGCGGGAGGGTAAAAACATTGATTTGTATATAGGCTGGCCACCACAAGTCATAGTTAAGACCACATTCGCATTCAGTGCACCACTACAATTTTATTGGGTTGTAACATAACTTCGTTGAGGTGTTAGAGTCATTTGACAACGACTTGCTTTGTTTTTTCGCGAAGTGTATATATTCATTCGGAAGAGCTCTTTCTCTCCTATAAACAAGTTTCATTCGTTTTTTGGATAATCTAGTTGTACGTCTTTTTTCTGGCTCAGAATTGGAATATCCAGGGGGAGAAAATCAGCAATTTCGACATCTGCTTTTCATCGAGGTCAATAAGCAGCCGAAACCGCTAGGAACCTATGCGGTGTGCACGAGGAAGGTGTCTTAGGTGTGTCTCTGGGTCTCCCCAGAAGAGACACTGAAGCCGAGAGTCAAGCAAGGCCTTCACTCAAAAGGGG
>UZAF01018033.1:0-17578 GCA_900617895.1 Haemonchus placei | reverse complement strand
AGGAGGTTAGCCCATAACTGTGCTATTAACGTTTCCTAGCCGAGAGCATACAGTTTTCGATCTGAGCTCCAGGAGGGAAGGGATACCGAAGTGGGTGGGTCAGTTGAATATTCAACTCATACCCCATCTTAGCTTTTGAACGAGGTAAACTTCTCACCCCTATCCCGCAGCTCCCCCCTTCCTGAGGCTTAGCTTGGAACAATATTCTTTCCCCTAGAAGCGTTCCTAAGTATAGGTCGGGTCGTTTACCCTCGTCTGCACTCTAGCCCTCCGTGTTAGATATAAGCGATGCCCCTCCTGACTAAGTTTTCGTAAGCTGGGCGACCCGACTGGTCAAAAATAAGAAGTAAAAGTGAAAGTTGCAATACTGATTACCTAGTTGTTGGTGAGTGGTTCGTGTGGTCAGAGACTCCGTGAGATTAAGATGTAAATATACTTTAATAAGTTCTCGTTCCTTCCCCCTTTGTTCCGAAACCAAGAATTAGTTAGGCAGAATGTTATTGCAGCAGAGTTCAGTTGTGGCACGTTTGAGAAGGTTATAGTTTGATTCCCTCACACCAAATTCTCAAAAATACTACTCTCTACCGCTTGTGTTTTCTTGATTGTCAGTAACACATTGATGAATGCTTTCGCGTTAACCGGCTTTGGAAGTTGGACATTGTTACTATGGTGTTTGATCCTCTTTCCAACATGAATAGGGGTACTATTTTTGTGGCATGGCATGGCGTTTTTCACAAAATGGCTGTATTCTTCGTATATCAATCAAACGCTAAACTAGTTTGTCGAAGTTGTTGTAACTCTCGGTCTCAGTAAATCGATTAGTTGCACCCATCTGACATCGGTGTTTCATCGTTTTACTCCGTCTCGACCACGGAAAATAAAGGTCTCTGTACACCTCTCGCATCCCGTTGAGCCTTCCTTTTTCGAAGTCGGTTTTCTACTCAAAACAGTCATGTTAGATGCATAGAAAATCTTAAGTTCCTCTCCACTTATAATTGGGTTTCTGGTGTAAAAATACGATGCAGCCCTTATGTGTGAAATCAGTTGGGTACTGTTAAAATTTATAGTTATCGTCGTTTGGCGAGAATAAAGATTTTTCGAAATTTTCGATTACATTGGTAGCCCCCCGAATTCTGCTCAATGAAAATTGAGTCATACCTTCCAAATGTTCGTATTTGTTCACTAGTATGACTGAAAGTTAGAAATGGCTTCTGGGATTTATCTCTTACACAAATCTGTGATCACCAAGGACAGCATAAGGGACTATATTGGGACGAAAAAGATAGGGCGTTATAAGAACAAACCAACCTAGGCGGACGAGAACTTAAGCGTCGTAAATGCTGTAGAGGTTGCACAGTTCGCACCGGCACTCGCGGAAAGCGTATTGCTGCCATGGCACACATGTTCGTACAGCTCGTCCAAATAACCCTTTCATGCAAGTTTTTTCGTAACATTCTTGTCCATGCCCTAATTTTACATCTTTTTGGAAGTCTTATCTCTCTAAGAACGACGATTTTTGCATGCTGTTCGCCACTTTTCTAATTTTCCCGGCTCTCACTTTCATTACTCGTCTAAAATTAGATACCCCGAAGGTATCGTAAACTGCTCCTTTAACTGTTTCACTGTCGAAANAGGATTCTCAATTGTGGTTGAATGAAATGGCGAGAATGCGAACTCCCAACAAACTCGAGAGGCAGCTGAGCGCTTTAAAGTGAAATTAAAGCGGTGACAACGTCAAAGTTTCTCCAAAGCTGTGAGCTGATAAATGAGATGAGTGGCCTTTGAACCACATTTAGTTTGAGGCGCTCACCTACATAATTTATTGTTATGAAGTGTTATTTGAAAGCATGTGTGTTTACTCGTGCGAACCGTACTTTAGTTTTTCCTCATTTTCTTGCCTAGGTCCCCTTGAACAATATCAAGTATTTTTTTTGTAAGTTGGTAGCCTAGGGCATATTCTTCTTTCGCTGACCCATTTATACTTTGCCATCGCGCGCTGGTTATCCTATGCTACCGCCTACAAGCCGATGATTGAAATCTATAGCCGGCGTTCCTATGAAAATTCGACTTTTAGAGCTGAAAAACGTTCTATATTGTAAGCTCTTATTTGCTTTCAGTATTCTTGACGAAAATCGATGATATCAATCGATCAACCAGTACTGATCGAAGTCATAACACCGAATTTCACTTCATTTGTTTAAGTTTTGAATCGGATGGATGCCAGATACCAGAAGAGGATTGGTCCATGGTTTGCAGATAGTTGCAGAGGATGACCACGTTGGGTGCGGCGTTGGGTGCGTTCAGAACGGCTTCTGCAGGTGCCTATCAACCATGGACCAATGAAATTTACACGCGAACGTTGCCCTCTATGCTGTTTGCTTTCTTTCTTATAGCTATTCCTAACGTCTGCCAGTTTTTTCCAGACGTGTTATCTCGAAGCAGTCATTTGGTGTTCGCATAAAAGTCGTCCTTCTCAGAGTGCACCACAGACCTTGAACTCCAATTTTTTCTGACGCAGGCCCCACGCGGAACAAATTATGAGCGCTTTATGTCATCGCAACTATTTTGATGGCGCTTCGTACACTAATCAACGAATCATCTTTACAGACTTGTTTGTTGTTTTGTTTATGTTTGCCTTGACCAGATTTTCACGCGCTCCGCCTAAGTGCTGGCAATACATGGTCCGCGTTTAAATATGAGTAAATTGAGCTAAACACTCAGCGGAGTGACTCTATCAAGAACTCTGCCGTCACGGGAAAGGATTCGAAAGAAGAGGACAAGCTTAGGGCACGGTTTGGACTCTGTGATTTACCAACTTGGGAGCATCTATGGCTTTCAGCATGCCAACGGGACGTTGCCGTGTCGAAAAACGGCCGAGGTAGGGCGCAGTAAAGGCTCAAAGACCCGTGGCGTCAGTGATCAAACCCAGACGGGTCTGCGAAGGCTGCTCGTTTTTCGAAAGAATTCATATTAGAGCTCTTCTGATGAATTTACAATCACCCTGAAGTGCCTACTGGGTTGATTTTATTTTGGGGACACCTTTGACGTGTGGGTGTCAGAAGAGAATAGACTAACAATATAAGAGCAGCACCAGCGGAAGACTATGATTGCATGTAGTCCTAACTCATGGCGATAGTGAGGCGATTTTTTGGAACAATTACGCTGCAATCAATTCTTCAAGCATTTCTTTCGCCTTCTCTACAACGACTAGAATTTCGTTCAAACCCCTCTCGTTGTTGTAATCTCACAAACCTCCGGAATTTACTTACTTTTATGAAGCTTCTCTTTTCTCGAATTCTGTAGATTTTTTTCACTTCCTTCTGCCTTGACCTACTATTTTGCATCGACGCTTATAGGCACAGTTCACGATAATTTTGAGATACCCGTTTTTATCTGAAAATCGGAAGTATAGATTGGAAATAGTTCATCGTTAGTGAAGAAAGCGAGAGAATACGCCGATTTCGAGAAAAACATGGCTCCTCAAAAGTAGGGAAAATAGAGTTTGGACGAGATTGCCATGACGGAAATGACATTGAAGGGGTATTCGGACGAGATTTCAGTTATTACAATTGCACAAAGAGCTGACTAGATCAAGCTAGAACTGTAAAGCACTGTCTTTCACTGTCGCTATGGATCATCACAAGTTGTTTGAATTTCCTACATGGGTTCCCTTGTGATCGGTGCANAGATATGAGGGCCTCAAATTCATCTTGTGGGGGAATCTCAGAAACCATTTTTATCGTGAGCTGCGCCTTTGAGCGTACATTTCTGAATAAATTCGTAATTCAATTCTACCACAGTCCATAGCCCACTTTTTTGGGAGATGGAACTGCGTAACCAAACGGGTGAACATTGAATCAAAAATCAACTTATACCTGCCGTTTTTGAGACTGACCATCAACGCTTTACGACGTAGAAGTAAATGTCAATATATGAAATCTGGCCAGTGGAAAAGGAGCAAGCTTGAAAGCATTAGAAGCGATATCTCGGCGATCAGGATAGTAAAATAGGCCCAATCATGGGGAACTTCTTTGATGACTTCTATTCTTTTGCTCTTGTCCCAGCTGACGCCCAGCAACTGCTCCCCCGAGCTCTTCGGTCGGGGCAGCCTCCAGGGTTTTGAGTGCCTGCGGCTAATAACAGAAAATGAATTACATCGTTCCTACCTTCTTTTTAGACGAAAAGTGGTCTTGCCGATGATAAACATTGTTTATTTATTGTCCACAACAGTGGAAATCGCTTTGTCTGAAAGAATCTCGATTTCTTTCTTCCTGCTTGGGTGACTGAGTGAGGGAAGTAGAGCTATGAGGTCGAATGCTAGACAACATTTTTTAGAAATCCGTAAAGAACAGTCCATATATCTTCATAGCGAATAAGGAATCAACCGAATGCGTGAAAAGACTGGGTGCACAACCAACATACATATGTATTATATTTTACTCCTTTTAGTCGGTGTTTTGCGAATGTGGTGTAGTGGCTAGTGGCGCACTATCTCATATGCATGTTCACGGGTTCGATATCCGCCTAGCCAACCAAACCTTTCATCCCTCTGGGGTCGGTTAATTGGTACCAGACTCGCCTGGGAGGGTAGAAGCACTGACTTGTACATCGGCTGACCAACGCAAGTCATTGTATAGGCCACATACGCACTCATTACGCACTACGATTCCGAATGGAAGTGGAGTGCGGGGCGCATCCCTCAGACGGAATTGGTTAACGGCCCAGTACTTTATCTATATTTATCTCTTTTCAAAGACTTTATAGTCGGTGTTTCTTCACTAATCCCTTGAATCGGCGAGTTCCTTCGTTTCTTGTTATGTTTCAAAATGGAGAAATCTGAATTAGTCGCTCCATCTGCGAGGTGCGCAGCGTTAGAGTTGCTTTACGGGCCAGTGCATTCTCAAGGTCCATCACGTCATTCAGCTCACTTTATTCTCTATCCATTCCAGTCAACTTACATATCCTTGCATAATGCCTCATTCATCTTGCTGGGCAGCTTTTGCCCTCTTGCTTTGTTTTCTTTTTGAGAAGTCAAATCTACCCAACACTTAGCTGGTACTCGTCCGATTGTTTTGCTTGTCATCTAGTGGCTTTCCCAGAAGATGCTTTTGTCGCAGTGTTTGTCGTTTCTTTCTAACTGCGATTCTTATGAGGTGGCATATCCATGAGTATTCGACACAACGGGGTTGGGATATTCATCGTTCACAATGAAATCGTCAAGATCGTGAATGACAGTAACAAGCGAATTCCATTAATGGTTACTTCACTGAAATTCCTCAATAATTTAGTAGAATATTTCCTATTTATCGGATAATTCCTTAGCAAGTGAAACTAGCGATTATCTATACGAAGAATAATCAACTGGAACTGAAAGTAAGCGTTGGCGTGTGCTTGAAATACCACTGCTCTATTCCCTTTCCCTTCAATTAGCTGCGCTGCTAGTAGGTAAGAGTACATCTAGAATTATCTGTTTTTTTCTCGTTTCTCTCAATTACAACATTCAAATGAGCTACGGAAGTGCGAGCGTTGCTCGCCGAGATCATGTTGATTTCTATTTTTTTTTTGGACTGAGTTTTCAAAAAATTAACGACTTTATTCCAACTTTTGTACACAACCCCACTTACCCCTGTGAAGCTAATTCAGCTGTTGTAGATTCATCTAGGAGGGCTCCACGAGGAAAAAAGGATGACTGCTTTTTTCCAATTCACCATACTTAATTTTCTCGACCTGGGCGCAAATAATAAATCGAAATGGTGAAGGCCGTATGAATGTTTGGATGACTAAAGGTGGGATGACGGTGTTTGTAGAAAAATCGGCAAAACAGTGGCTTTGCGAGACTTATCGTTATCTTCCAGACGCCAAGAACCTTCTCCTTCGCGTTCGAGTGCGGGCAGCTCGGCTCGAGTACAAGAACCAACATCCCTGAAGAACTATGCTGTCTACCGATCGTCGGAATTGTAGCGTCGTTTTCTGTCGCAGGCGAAGGTGTTGCAGAGCGAAGTAGCGCACTATCATGCACTCGTGTTCCGGGGATCGAAATTCGGACTATTACTCGCTCAAACCAAAAGCCTCCCATCTCTCAGGACTTTAAGTCAGTTAGTGAGTGAAAGACCCGTCTGGGAAGATAAAAACACTGGTTGCCTACCGGCTGGCCATCTCAAGGCTACTATTTGGTTCAAGCAATCCTTCATCAGTACCGGCGAGCATCCATTATGTATGGGTCAGGCAAGGCGTTATGGCGGTTAACTTTTACAATATTCAATCCTTCTCCTTTATTCGTTTCTATTCTTAGTAGACAACGAATAAGAATGTAGAGAAATTGAAGTTTTTTGAATATTACCGAGACGCATTGTGGCTCGGAATCCAATTTGAAGAGGGCGCTGAAGGATACAATACAGAAATCGTTGACAAATCAGAGAAAAAACAAAACAGGCCACGAACGGAATCATTATTGAAATTTCAGAGTAACGGGCAAACGAATAGGCCAAGTTTTACAGTTATAGGAAACGGTGCGAGTTGTGCCGTTGCATTGACAAAAGAGAACAACAACCTTATTCTCTAAGCCACTAATAGGTAGACTCAACGGAACATACCTGTTCCCTCTAATAACCTAGCCTCACTACGTTCTCACGCTAAAAAAATATCCGGCAAACAGGGTCGGAGAACAAGAAAAAAGAAATTCTTTATCCGTCCATACTCTGCAAAGTTTACGCTGGAAGATGATCTTGGTAAGAATATCAGTGCTGTGCATACAATGAAAGTGACGTTCTGAGTAAGTTGTGGAGTGTATCGAAAAGTCAGTAGTGCACTACCACGTATATGGTCTGGGGATCGAAGTGCCGAAATCTGTTCGGGTCAACTGAGCAATGAAGTTCAATGAATGTTATCACACTCATCTAACGTAAGGGGATAGAGTTACTGAGTTGCACATCAATTGACCCCTTCCCGTCTCCCCCCTATTATGGGGCTCATTATAGGATTGGTTTGCCATCCTATTAGAGCTTCTCTTTGGCTGACCATCACGTCAGAAATTTTTTCTCGCATAGTTATCAAAGAAAATTCTAGCATTATCGAGAAACCAAATTTATCTTGAGAATGACAGCATGAGCTATCTATTCTCTAGACTTTTATTAAACTGTAACGTTGAAAAGTTTCTAGACCTCTCTAGCCAGTCCCTTTATCCTTTCGTTTACAAAGTTCGGAATCAGAGATAGAGTCGAATGTCGACTGAGTGATTTGCTACAGCCATCAAAGTGCTCCTCGGCGTTGAATTACCGTTCTACTTACATGTCATTCAACAATTGATGCCTCACTACTGCCTACCTTTTTTTTCATTTCCGTACTTAGTTGAAGACTCACTTGAACCACTGATCTCGTCGTTCTTAAAAAATGCTTCGGAAGAGAAATGCAAATTGTGATGGCATTCTTAAAGTAAGAACTTTGCCAGCAGTACTACCACCAGTTCATCACTGATTTATTCTGAGCGTCACATCCCTCATTAATGCATCGCATCCAGTGTGCCACTCCTTTTTCTCGACTTTCTTTTTCTTCAAGGCTTTTTTGAGGAGCTATTCCTTTCACCTTCGTGTAGCGCGTTGCTCACCACTCTAGAATGAAATCGATAATCAAATAAGTAAACGAATTGTATCTGTCCTTCAAGTTCTGTTCTCTAACCATAAGTGCCAATTCTGCGAGGAGTGTGACGGAAAGTCTCAGAAAAAAAAGCTCAGCGGCCGCGGGGAAGACCACAAATCGCAATTGACTCCTTAAGTAAAGAGAGATATATGGGGAGAGAATAGAAGGCATTAGAGGCTTGGAAGTTTCAGATATCTCTTTTTTCGGTCCCCATCAAGGTGTTCCAGAGAATAACGGGTTATTCGTTGACTAACAGCGTAAGCTGTTAACGTTCTCCAGCTTTGTAGCACTCACTTTGTCATTCTACTTATTTCGGGAGTTTTCCGCATTTTTCTCTGGAAAGCCCAATGGTAACTTTTACAAATTGCTCATAAAAACTCTGCGGCTGAGCGTTTTCCCGGCCACACTGACGTAAGCGTTCGCCGGAATGTGGGAGTAATTGGAATGTGGCCTTTGCAGTATCCTTGATCTGTGATATGAACATTATTAAGGATGGTTGTCAAACGCTTATGTCAACTGATAAGAACTTCATTAAGGATGGCTATCGAAGGTGTCATTGTGGAGGAGTGTGATCCAACGACAGCAGTTCTGCGTCATCCTTACCATCGATACAATCGAGCAGCTCCACAGTCACGAGCCGCCAGCATGTACAATCCGAGAGTGTATTCCGGCTATTATGGGTCCCATGCATGTGAGTTTCCTATAAGCTCGGTGTCATTTCTGGTTTATATTATGCCTTCCATCTGACTGAAAAGAATTTTAACTCCATTCTTTGGTATAACATTTTGATTTGAATGTTTGCTTGATTTTTGATTGCTGATTTGAATGCACGGCGTGAGCTGGGGCCCAGACACCAAAAAATTGATTCAACAAATTTTTACTAAGGTCACTTATCCATTGTGAGTAAAACGTGGGAAGGTTTGTTTTCAATCTACTCCCAGGGAGGAAATAGGCCCTCCCAGCATCAAACTGCCACCTAGAAAATCAGTTCATGGCTTTGAACCCCCTAATCATTTTGTAGGAGTCTTGTGCTCTTTTCTAATTACTCGATTAACACATAGGGCCAGTTGTCTGGCTTTAATGGCGCTTGAATTCTGTGATATGTGTTCAGTATAGACCAACCCACGGCTCTATGTAATTGCCAAATAGTTTCCGCCATTCCGCCAAGTGTTCCGTATTGTGTAAGATTCTAAATGGTGCAATTCTCAGCTTTTACACCAAACAATCTGCTAAGTTTTTTGGAGCGATCTCTTATTGAGGTGACATCAGAAATGAAAAATATCCTCAAAAAACGAGAAAGGAGACCATAAATGTCATGAAAGGGCGTCTTTGCAGCGAAGAATGACGGCGTTTGGAGGTTAAGCCTGGGTTTATCTTTTTTAGCGCTCGCCATTCATCATCAGTAAGCTGTGATAGAATGGCGGCCCCAGTGTTCCGTCTAAAAATTGCCAGTGATAGATAGCATATGGAACGAAGGGAGTCATCATTCCCTTATTCAGGTGCAAAGAAAAGGGTCATTCGAGGGCAAAGGAAACTTCAGAAAGATGAGGGAAGGGGCGCTTCCCAGGGTTTTACTGAAGGTTGCCAGGATACCGGAAACATTACACCTACAGGCTGAAAAAGCCGGATTCGTCTGAATTCCGGAGGAAACTGTAAAAGGCATTGCATTTGTAGCTTAGATAGTCATCCTCAGTTTTCTCAGGTTCCACTACTTCTCATCAACCACGGTTTACTCTTGTTTTGGAGTTGTCCTCGTCGCACTATCCAGGAAGTATGCAATGACAACCTAATGAAGAAGATAGTATGCCTTCAATTTGGCACTACTAAGGATTTTGGGTCTTGAATTTGTCCGATTACCTGCTTTTCGTGCCAGGGAACCCAAACGCTTCCCGATGTAGACTTTCAGAATATGAGAAATGTCTGTAGTCTTTCGTAGAGGAAGAGGGATTCTTGAGCAGCCTGCTGCTAGTCGGCTAGCGCAGCACGTCGCTTTTTCCATGGTACTGTATTGTAACTAAGCAACTGTACTTCTTTGACGGACCAGACCATGAGCAGCAAAAGAATCAATCGAAAACCATCTCGGAATGAGTCGTGTATAGGAGCCGCTTGTTCTGATGTGGTAGGATCACATGCCAAAGCGTTTTCTCAGGCTGTCCTTTTGCGTCGCGTCGAGTTATATTAATTCGCTGATAGTGTCCTCTCGAGCAGCGATGTTGTTTTTCCCATTCTTCGAGTTCTATGACGATTACTGGGAGAAACTCACCCGAACGTTGCTTTAGCCTCTTTTCCATCTATCATTTTCTCTGCCAGTTTTCTCGGTTCAAATGAATCGGAAATCTTTCTCTCCATGAGCCTTCCACTGGTTTTTCTGGATTGAAATAGTTCCAACATCATCTAGGGCTTCTGATAATGTGCCTGATAAGGAATATAATCAAGCGTCCCTAGTCTGAGAATCTTCCCACACCCCGCAACCTTAATTATACAAGCTCATGGCTCGTTGCACTCATAAAAGGGTTCTAAAAGTTCGTTGAAGAGGCTATTCCGCCGCTTGTCACTGCCGTTTTTGGAGGGCGCCGTGATTGCGTGCAAGGGCCGGTGTGCCTCTTCGTCCGACTCGCCACATGTTGTCCGCCAGATGTTATTATCTCATTTGTGAGTGAGCGCGGGAGATCGCGCGCCTGAGAGGAGCAAGCGGGGTGCTGGATTGCCGTGTGGGGACACCGGTTATGTGTCTCATTTCGCGACCACCCATTTACGAACCACATTCACAGGCAGCCCACACAGTGACCCCATCACAAGGTAATATGACATGTAAGCGTTAGCGGCGACGTCGCCACTGCGCTGATTCGCCGGCGGTCGTCGTTTCCTGCGACGGCTTCGGGAGTGTGAGGCACATAATTAGCTGACGCTGACGGTTGCGCGCTCGTTCGCCCGCCTCGCCTCCTACTAGTGTTGAGGGTAGGCGGAGCGATCAATAGGAGTGTCCAGTGGATGGCTGGTGAGTCGCCATGTCGAAGCTCTCTAAGTCGGCTACATTCCACGACTTTTGTGAATCACCCGTGGCCCACAATGTTGCCATGCACGAAGCCGCGATTCGGGAGGCTGAGGCCGACCACGGGGACGGTACCGAGGCTGACGACGATAATGAAGAAGAACGGTCGGCATCGGCTCGTTGCAACCACGTCACTAAATCGGCCTCTGCCACGTCGTCGTTTGCCAACTGGCTAAGTCTCTTCGTCTCGAAAAAACGCACTCACAGGTCGTTCATTCGGCCGTCGATGTCACTGTGTAAGTGTTCTGATGGGGCTCATATGAAAAATTGGGTGTGTAAACCTCGGATACTCTCTCCTTTGCATTCATATTTTTGATTCTCACGAAGACCTTCTCTTATGGTCGATACTCTTATCTTACTCGGCAAATCTTGACTGCTCTATTTTGAAGACATCTGCATTTCACCGACCTAGTTATTTTGTCGTTTCCTTTAGAGCGGCTTGCTTTGTACGGAGTAGTTCCATGCGCACTTCGGCAGCAGATGTTCTACATCATCTGCTGTTGACAGCTCGTTCCCCACCAGTGAGAAAATTGAGTGCTGCCAGCAATGAATAGGCAGCAATCGATGCCATTTTTACTGTCATTTTTACGAGAATGTCGGAAAGAGTTCAAATTTTTATTGAATACATTCAATTCTAAATAGCTTTGATGTCAATGGGTGCTAGTAGCCGTTTTGAAGTTAATTTTATATCTTAAGCAGTTGTACAAGAGTCACCGGCTCTGGGCTCAGACGGCGAGAGTGTCGAGGTATCGCCGTGCACATCAGATCAAACTCCTACGGGTGTTCCTCCACGGTATATAGTCAATGTGAAGATGCGTCAGAAACCGTCCAGGAAATGGAGTGAGGTGGGTCCCTAGTGCTATGTTGTGGTAAATCCTATTCAGAATCAATTAGCATTTGTAGGAAGAGATCCAGAAGCGGTTATCGTTGCCAGCCGACCTGCGACTCCCTGTAAGTGTCGTCGAGAAGCTGAATCGAACCCCCACACTTGATCAACCGTTGACTCGAAAAAATCGAAGAGCTTCTTTGGTTCGTTCTGAGCGTTTTCATCAAAAAATATGCTAATGCAAAGCAAATTCATTTCAGAGCGAAATCGGCTTTGGTAAATTGGAAACGTACGAAAAGTTGGACAAACTCGGAGAGGGCACTTATGCAACCGTATACCGAGGACGATCACTTCTTACGAACAACTTTGTCGCACTCAAAGTAAGTTTGTGGAACTTTTTTCCCAATTCCTATTTATCTGGTCGACTTTCATCCTTGCTTATTCTTTAGAGGTGTTTACTTCCATTATCGATCAGTTTGTTTGTTTTTTCGTTTCCATTTCATCACAACCGCATCCACCGTTTATTATGTTTCCAAGCGATATTATACGTTTATGACGCAACATTGCTTCGCTTTTTGTTGTTTTGACAAACTGCCTGATTTTCGGTTTATTCCTCTGGTCGTCCCATCTGGTTCAACCGGCAGCATCCCCACTCGTCGTCGTTCCAAGCCGCTGTTTTGCATTCGCTAGCGCACGCGATGATGAGGTTTTGTCTGCCCCTTGTATGAATGTCTATGGATTGCAGTCAATTTAATGCCCATTTGCCTTTCTCGAGGTCGAATTACGAACGTCTTGAATGTCTCTGATTGATTTTGTAACTAATGGGTCTTTTCTCTGACTGGATCGCAAATTCACATTACCCATTTTACTTTTTTCTGATACCTTCCAACACTGTTCCCCCGCGGTTCCTCCCACACGAGCATATTTCATCGCTGACTGAATTATTTTCTTTTTGAGCAGCTAGGGGCGAAGGGGGTATAGTGGCAAGTGGGCTGTATCTCACACGCACGATCAGGGGTTCGAAACCCGGCTCAATATCCGCATAGGTCAACCAAGCCTACCATCTCTCCTAATTGGTACCAGACTCGTCTGGAGGATAAAAGAACTGACTTGCACCACCGCATGTCATAGTACGCCACTACGGTTCTGAATGGAAGTCGAGTGCGGGGCGCATCCCTCAGACAGGATGGAAAAACGCCAAAATTCAATCCTTCATCATCTGAGTGGCTAGATTAGAAAAAAATTCAGAAAAAAAACGTCGGGCAGCACTAGCGACTTCATGGAGGGAATATCACTAAGTACCCTCCATTATAGGGTTTTCTTTCAAGACGATTTTTCCTTCATAAAAAAGTCTTTGGCCCAAATGTCTGCTATCCTAACCTCTCCTCTCTTTATCGATGGCAACTATCCTTTCTTGAGCTGTTACCAGTTTCAATGGGGTTCGTTGGCCGGTCAATATGTATTTTTCTCCAAGTGGAAGAGGAATGAAATGCTCGCATTCTGCATATATGGCAGCCAGCGCAGCCGAGCATGCAGCTGCCTGTTGCCCCTTTCGGCTGTGTTCACATGTCACATGAATGTCAATGTCATGTCGAATGCGGGAATCATCCCAGCAATTTACTTTGACAACTGAATTGTATCCCCAAGTGAAGGGGACTTAATTAAATTCCCTCCATGAAGTCACCAGTCCTGCCCCAATGCCAAGCAACTGCATAATCTGTTCTGATTTGGGGCCGAAATCAGGCGACAGGCGATTGTTAGACGTGTTGCTTGGCGGTGTACCCGCAGCTGGTGCATGCTATTGTTGACTCAAGCTGCCATGACAGGCTCAATAGTTCAATGGGAATCCGTTTGTGGGGATGTTATCTTCCCAATAGACCATTCGATCCACTCTCTTCTTCTTGCTTTATCCAGCATTTCGTACACCCTCCCATGCCTCTTACTCGTCTGTGTAGGTCTTCTGGCAGTGCTAGCTGGTAGCGATGGAGCATTTGCATTCATGACCGTCTCGTCAACACACCCTCTCCAGCATACATCACAGGTTGCGTGCACATCTGCAGAGCATTCGTTGTTTACTTCAGATAGCTATGGAAATGGAAGTAGCGCAAATTGCATTGTCCAATCTGAGAAATATTTTGCACCTGAGTTGGAGCCATTTCAAAGCAAATCCGGCTAGTTTCTTGAACATTCATGGCTCCCTGATTCGTTGATTCTCACCGCGTTCTGTTCACTTTCATCGTGTTACCAATTCGATCACTTTATAACTTCCTGCAGCATACTCCCGGAACCTTTTCCTCGTGGAGACCTGATTTGCGCTCATCAGCAATACCGGGGCAGGACTGGGAAGTGTGTTCCAAATCCTATGCCTTCTACTAGTCGCTAGGGCGACCACCCTGTTTGACGTGCTCTGCACCCTCAAAACCCTGCTCATTATCGATGGAGTTCTTCACGTGCTAATATCATACTGCATAGTAAAAATAGATCAAATTGCCTTTATCCCAATGGTTGTCCCAGAATCATTGCTTTTTTTCTGATCACCTTAGATTACCTTAAATAGATATCTTCACCTTTGGTATGCCCCTATCATGAATTCAATGGAGGTTCTTTTTTTGACGGTTTTCTATAATTACCTCTTCCTTACCTCCACAGCCTTCTCTTTCCTATTCCATCCAACTCTTTTTTAAGCCATGCTCAAAGTCGAATTTATCTTTAGCTAAGCTACCCGACTGAATGTCCTTCACAATAGGTTTTTACCTTTTCACTCTGTTTCTTTGCCAACATATCTCAAGCGGATTAGCGGCGCTAGTCGCATGAAAAAAAACTGTTGCCAGGAGACATGCCAGTGTCAGCCCTTCAACTGGATTAAATCGTTTTTGACAGCTTCATTGCTCTCGAATAAGCAGAAGTCGAAAAGGAAGCTTAGGGGAATTCACGTTCAAAAAACAGAGTTTCACATAGGAGCCGTTTCATTTCTGCATGAACGGAGACGTATTGTCGAAGTGTCATCCTGACTTCTTGCTTGGTTCATATATTATCAAGCAACGAATGGTATTTTTTATAAAATGATTGCCCAGATGTGCCTCTAAGTCCTCGAATTTCGAAAGGGGACTTTCTATGAACTTCCCTGCTTTACGCAAGGTTTTTTAGAAGCAGTAAGACGAATAAGCAAATATATTGCGGCACCCATGAATAAACAACTAAATAAATAAATATATTATCAATCGGAGAAAGGTGTCGGTTTATGCCAAAAGATGTTAAATCAGGGCCTAAGAATTCTGCTGACTATTGCTTCTTTTTTGTCTGTTTCAAGCTCCTCCTTTCGTGAGCAAACTATTGGGAGACACCACACCCCAATTGGGAGACGGGCAGTAGGAACGGTCTTGTATAATCGATCCGCCGCACGCGGCAGTCGCGGGCTTTTTGCCTCACTATAACAGTTCTAGCGTTCGTCATACAGCTCAATCGCTATACGATTATCACTTGACATAATTCTACTATTGGTTCTTTTGTTCCTGTATTTCTTACTTGCCGCTGCACTCTGTCACATTCCTTCGCGCGCGACGTCACTCTCGCCGCGAC
This sequence comes from Haemonchus placei, assembly GCA_900617895.1. NCBI lineage: Eukaryota > Metazoa > Nematoda > Chromadorea > Rhabditida > Trichostrongylidae > Haemonchus > Haemonchus placei. Next base: position 2,486 of record UZAF01018033.1, on the reverse strand, counting down.
GCGACAATTTCGATCCTACTGCACCACACCCCGAACGATTTTTGTAAACCCATATGAGGATCGTTTGTCAGATGATCTTCCATTTTAGAAACCCTACAGAAAACTTCTTGTTTTGGTTAGAAGCTGTCCTACAATCGTCGATTTCTTCGTAACGTTTTTGATTGAGTTGAACGAACAATGCTTTCTTTGTTTGTGCCGGAGTTCCTCTCCTCCTGTGGCTTCAACAGAAGATTGGGTTGTTGGTGAGAATGTTCTGTAATCATAATGTCTGCTAGCAAGTGATGGGATATATTGCTATGATAAACCTCCACTGCCCTTTTGTGATGGGATGCTCTGGTTATGAATGATGGCATATCGGTCACGTGGGGGAGCTCGCCATCTGTTAGCAAGTGCTGACTGCCAATTCTCAGCGGCACTTTTGAGTTGTTCAATCACAGGGTCAACATCGTACCCCGTTCAAAATCCTTCTCCGTTACAAATCAGGTTTATTGCCAGAGGACGAGATGGAACAGTGGCAAATGGGGCCGCTGTCCTTCGCATTGCCTTAGTTTTATGAATTGAATCAGATTCACTCCAGAATAATCGAGTACTTCAATCTTTCGAAATACAGTCAGAGGCTGATTTTTTGGGAAATGATAACGCCAATGCATCGGTCCTGAGTGAGCTAGGTATGCATTCGGGTCCTATACAAAATGAACTCAAGCATAGTTAGATTCCAATACGGCCGACCATCACCTGACACGTTTTCGTTTCAACTTTCCCATGTTTAACTCGAAATTCCGCTCGCTATGGAACTCTTCACAAGTTTCTTCTACTTCCCTTCCTTTTTTTTCAACAGGAAAAACTGCGGTCTCTCCGTTTTTTTTAAAGAACTGCTTCGAGTTTAAGAATCAAAAATTCTTCTTAAAAACAAAAGAATCTATTTAAGTTCAAAAATGCTATTTAAATTTAAAAAAAACTTAACATTTTGAAAATCAGAACATGAAGTAGAACACATACTTGCGGGGCCACCCTCTATCGAAATGGATGAAAATGTGAGCTAAGTCAGGTTATACACCTGCATAAATGCTCCTCTCTGTTGGGTTTCGACGTGGGTTCAAGGTGTTGCCGTGCGTTTTTCTCACCCGAACCTTTTGCATACTCGATGCTGTTGAGGATAATTTGTCGCTAATTTTCTCCTTTGTCGCTAAACGATTAGTGCTGCTTGAGATGGCGCCTATGGAACACGCTAATTAGTGATTCCACGCGACCGCTCTTCCGTTCATTGACGGTTGCTTCTTGCCGCTTAATGTGGCTTTGAAATTCTATAGTGAAATCAGCCTCTACATCGGCTTCATGGAAAATTTTTTCCTCGAGAAAGATCTTCTGAGCCCCAAATATACACAGCTGAGTCTATGCATTGCAGGAAATCCGACTAGAACAGGAAGAAGGCGCTCCATGCACGGCTATCCGAGAAGTGTCATTGTTACGGAATCTCCGTCATGCTAACGTTGTCACCTTACACGACATCATCCACACCGATCGATTGCTCACTCTTGTAAGTGTTTTTGAGAGCCTTCCTTTTCGACATCTGCCTCCTCCTGGAACACCTCGAATTTCCCTGAGTGCTTGCGTGATTTTGGCATGTGCCCTTTATTGAATGTAGCTTGTTATGAGCTTTTAACATGCCTCAGCGCTGAACAGCAAACAGCTTTTACCGCTAGTTCATTAGCGCTGAAGGCTGTTCCCTTTCTACTTAGACTCTGTTGCCCTTCTAGAGCACCAAATGGATGATCACCGTTTCCTTCCTCTTTTAGGGCTCCTGCGACTATCCGTTCACTACCCATCCCTCATTCCCACATCACAATACATCCTCTACTTCTTCCCTTTTCAGGTATTCGAGTATGTGGATCGCGACCTCAAGCAGTATATGGACGCCTGTAATAACGTACTCACGATGAATAACATCCGGGTGTGTTCAGCCTTTTTGTTTTTCGACGATATTTTTTTACGTGGTGCTTTTCGTTTTTAACTATTTTCTTTTGAATACTTTGTCTGCCTCTGTCTTTTTTTCACACAAAGCCACCTATTTGCTCGATATGCAAGTATGATGTAGTATAATTGGCCCTTTTTCAGCTATTTCTTTTCCAACTGTTACGGGGTTTGGCTTACTGTCACCAACGCCGAGTACTGCACCGTGACCTGAAGCCACAGAATCTTCTAATTACCGCGAAAGGAGAGCTCAAACTGGCTGACTTTGGTTTGGCCCGAGCCAAGTCTGTACCGACAAAGACGTACTCGAACGAGGTGGTGACGCTATGGTATCGCCCTCCGGACGTGCTCTTAGGTAAGAATTTGTAATTTGATTCAAGCTGTGTTCTGCTACGAGTGTTCAAGCTTGTACTCTTTGATGTTGTTTATGTTGGAATTCTCTGATTCCACTTGGTATCTCGGGAATTGAATCAGAATTGCTCTTTACGCTGCATTCACGGCCATAACAACCAACC